>JAVSCE010004089.1:0-148982 GCA_032199065.1 Smutsia gigantea | reverse complement strand
TGATTTATGGCACTCCTGAGTGGTTTCCTGGGACCCCCACTGTTATAGATGGATCCAGAGTAAGGCTATAAGAGTGAAACAAACCCAAATCGCATTGGGAGTAGGGTGCCTACCCCCAAAGGAGTATACTGGGTATATCTCTCCCATCCCTGAATATATTTTGGGGATAGATATCCTGCAGGGCCACTGCAGATGAATTCAGACTGAGCATACGGGTGGTGAAGGCAGTTCTGAGGGGACATGCTAGGCATCCGCCCATAGCTTTGTCTGTGCCTCGGTGGGTGACTAATACCGAGCAATACAAATTGCCTGGAGGGCTTAAAGAAATTGGAGAAACCCTCCAGGAACTGGGGAATATGGGTATTATAAAGCCCACCCATAGTCCTTTTAATTCCCCAGTGTGGCCAGGAAAAAAGCCAGATGGCTCCTGGTTTACATGAATTACAGAGAACTGAATAAAGTCATATGCATGCTGCTATCCCCTCTATTGCAGGTCTTATAGACACCCTCAGTTATGAGCTAGGGACATATCATTATGTGGTGGATCTTGCTAATAATGCCTTCTTTTCCACTGACATAACACAAGAAAGTAAGGAACAGTTTGTCTTCACATGGGAAGGACAGCAATGGACTCTCATTGTCCTTCCGCAGGGATACTGCCACAGCCCCACCATCTGTCATGTACTTGTAGCCCAGGACTTGGCAGCATGGGAAAAACTGCCAATGGTGTGGCCGTACCAGTGCATTGATATTATGCTCATGTCTGATTCTCTTTCAGACCTAGAAGGGACAGTTGCTAGACTGCTGCAACATCTACGGGAGAAAGGATGAGCTGCCAACAGCACCAAGGTTCAGGGACCTGGTTTGTCAATCAAATTCTTGGGGGTCATCTGGTAGGGTAAGACTAAAGTTATTTGAGAAGCAGTCATAGATAAATGACAGTCTTCCCTACACTTACAACTGTGGCATTATTACAAGAGTTTTGGGGTCTTTTAGGCTACTGGAGAGTTTTTATACCACACTTGGTACAAATTTGGAAGCCCTTATACTGTTTGGTATGAAAAGGCTTTAGGTGGAACTAGGATGAAACATGTACATCTGTTTTTACTACTGCAAAACAGGCAGTCAAGGCCATGCAGGCCTTGAGTGTGACAGACCCATCAAGGCCCTGTGAACTAGATGTTCATGCGACCAAAGATGATTATGGCTGGGGTCTCTGGCAGTGGCTTGAATGAACTCGCCAACCTATTAGATTTTGGTTGCAACTCTGGAAAGGAGCAGAAGTATGGTAAACTTTAATAGAGAAACAATTGGCTGCCATGTACCATGCCTTGCTGACTATAGAGCCCATCACAAGAATGGTCCCAGTACAGGTTAGAACCACCTATCCCATTGTGGGGTGGGTACGAATCTAGACCCAAAAGCCATGGAGTGGCATGGCACAGAGGCCTACACTAGCCAAGTGAGGTGCATTCCTCCAGCAGCGTAGCACCCTCTCTACTAGTCCCTTGAGCAAAGAATTTCAATGCTTGTTGGGGCCAGTGACATATATCAGTGAAAGAAAGGAAGAATTTGCTTTACAGCCAGTAGCAGAGAGCCCTTATTGGGAAGGAAGAGCTCCTATACCTGGAGATGCATGATACACAGAGGGCTTCAGCCACAGGAAGCCCCTGAAATGGAGGGCTGTAGCTTTGCATAAGAAGACTGAGATGATATGGATGGAAGACCGTGAAGAGAAGAGCAGTCAAAAAGCAAAGTCGTGGGCAGTATGGCTCGTAATCACCCATTAGCCAGCCCTCCCCACTAGTTTCTGCACTGAGCTGTCTATCGAGGATGACTCTGTGGCTGCCAACATGGTACCATGCCAACTGGCTGGTCATTTACCAACCTCCTTGGGGGCAAGAGTTGTAGCAAGACTTACAGGCCTCTGGTCAGACTAAAACAGTTACATTATATCATGTGACAGGACATTTGCTGCTGGCATCCCCAGGAAATGATGAAGTAGATGAATTGGCCCAGGTACATTGACTAGAAGGAAAGCCTGCCTCTGATGTGGCCCAGTGGTTACATCAACGATTGCTGCATGCAGGGCAGAAGACAACGGGGCCTGCCTTTGACTTTTGAAGAAGTCAGCAGAGCCCAGCAGGAGTGCTAAAAGGCTAAGATTATCAAACTAGTTGTCTTTAAAAGTTTATATGCAATTTAACTTAATTTAATTTTTTCTTTCAAAAGACACAACTTAAATATAAGGACTCAGACATTTCAAAGTTTGAAATTTGAAAGATGGAAAAAATATTTCATGTAAACATCAAGGCAAAATCAACTTATGTAGCTATGTCTATTATCAACAAAGTAGAATTTAAAGCAAACAGTATTACGAGAGATAAAAAAGGACATTTCCTTATGATAAAGAGATCAGTTCACAGTCCTCAATCTGTGTATACACTATATAATATAACTTCAAAATATATAAAGCCAACATTGACAGACTTAAAAGGAAAAACAGAAAAATTCACAGCCATAGTGGGAGACTTTAACATACCTCTCTCAATAGCTGATTAAATAATCAAGTAAAATATTAGATCAAGCCAGGATATGGAGGCACAGAAAAAGTTGAGGAGAAACTTTTCATAACTTGTCAGGTTCCTTTAGAAATGCCTATAAATAGCATTGCAGCTAGCTTATAGCACATTTGTGTCAATCAGGAAAAGCCACACACACAACGCCAAGTCTCGGCAATTTTATAGGGATTTTAAAGAGACATCCCCCTACTCTCACCCTCAGCCTGGCACTCTGGTGACAGATCCTTCATTTCCATGTGGGGTCCTGGTTCAGGAGATTGCTTGATTCAGGCCCAAGCCTCTGGACCCAGGGAATATTACACACAGACTTTACTCTAAACCAGTGATCTCAAATGGGGGCAATTTTGCCCTCTAGAAGACATTTAGCAATATCTGGAGACATTTTTTACTGTTGCAACTGAGGAAAGCTACAAGTGTCTAATAGCTAGAGGCCAGGGACCCCGCTGGACATCTACAATGCACAGGACAGCCCCCACCACAAAGAATTATCTAGTCCAAAATGCCAATAGTGCCAAGGATGTGAAATCCTACTCTGGACAGCTAACAGTAGATAGCCTGCTCCAGGAAGAGTGATGGGTCTAGAAAACAAAGAAGAGAGGACAAACGTTGTATTTGCCAACACATATCCCATAGTGAGATAAAAAGATTTCTGCAATCTTGCCATTCCAAGAAGACATGTCTCAAGGTGGAGAAACTCCTGTGGTTGCCCAGTGTTGCAAAACTGGGTAGATAAGTCATCTGATTAAAAGGCAAGGGTAAGTATCAGCAAGCCTTGTTGGCTTCAGCTCAAATGTCATGTTCTCTGACCAGCTATGTTAGTAGTAAAGGTGGCCTTTTGATATCTTTGTCTGACTCCTATGTATAATCTCTCAGTGGGTTCTAAAGTCAGAAAGAAAGAGGATTATATTTTAGTAGGCTCTCTAAACCACAACATGTAACCTGCCCCTGGATAAGCCCATGAGCAGTCCTCCTGCATTTATAATGATTATGGGCCAGTAGCAAGGCTGCTAGTAGGGCCTCCTACCCACACCATCTATAAGAGGTACACCCAATCCTGTTGGGAAAGATGAGCGTTGTTTGTTAAAAGGAGCTTTCTTCAACGTGGATCTGCCAGTGAGAGTCTGAAAACAATTCCCAGAAGTGTGACCCTGGTACCTTTCCCTCCAAGGGAAGGGCCATTTGCATGAAGAGACATTTACCTGGTGGACTGAGAGTTGAGGATAGTTGATTTTTAAAAAGGAAGCAAGTGACACTGCTGTTGATTAAGGTCTCTTTTAGGATGTCCTTAAATTTCTACATGCCACTTGCTCCAGTAGTCCATGTATATATTAAAACCTTGTCTCCTTTACTGTCACCTGTCATTCACTTATTTAAGTGCAGCAAAGTTCATATTATGACCATGATGTGGTAAATAAATGTTAAAAGGTACAAAACGTACCCAAAGATATAGTTAATAAATGGTTAAATGTTTTACCAAACTGTGTCAGAACCCACTCCTGTGTTTATCCTGGACTTCTACCTTGCTTTTTCTATAAAGAGATGAATGTAGTTGCTATTTCAAAAGCCTCAAAAATGTCCACTTAGAAGAAAATGTCTAAATCAACCAGTGGAAAGATTTAGATGAGCAGTTTTAAATCTGGGTCCATAGATAAACCACAGTGGAGAAGCGGGGACATGAACCCTTGAATTGTTAGCAAATTTTGCATGTATGCATTTTAAGGGAGTCAAAGGTATATAACTTTCAGTAGTTTCTCAAAGCCCTCTGAAAAAGGTAAGAAACCATTGTCTGTGACTGATAAATTAGACCATAGGCAGGCAATTTCTTTCAGGTAAAATTCTTTGGATTCAATGCTTCTGTAAGGTAGCTTCTGCAAACACTATTCCCAAACTCATGAGGTGTCCTCTGAATTCAGACGTGCAAAGTCATCTCAATGATAAATTGTGATCTCAGCCACAAAAAATACAGAGCTTCCTAATTTTCAGAATTAAGAACAGAAGGAGTAAGTAATCTATGATGAGAAGTGATATTCATATATAAGAAGTCTTAACATATTCCAGAATGTGTCTATCCAATGTTTTCAACTCCTTATGTAAAATGCTGTTGATCAACTGATCCAGGGATATATGCGGAAGTTTTGCTGAGCTGGAGTTAAGATTTAGGTGAGGCATAGAATATAGATATATGGAGAGTAGAAGCAAGGGGGCAGAGTCTAATAAATGTTTCAATACTCTGTTTTGCTAAACTTAGGGTCTGAGATATGCCTTTATGCAAACACATGTATTTTTTGTTTTTCAACCCAGTTAGACTCAAAACACTTTTTGACTTAGTATTCAGTTAGACTCAAAACACTTTTTGACTTAGTATTCAGTTTTTTATTCAGGGTACTATGTTCATTGCCCAAGAGAGAGGAATCCAAAGGTTACCATGACAAGATATCTGGCATAAAAGTTAAGTCCTTCCTGATGAAGCATGGTCATATTATGACCATGATGTTGAAGAATCTGAGACATCTGGCCCATCCTTAGATAATGGCTTCCACCTAAGAACAATACACAACTTAAATGGTGTAAAGATGAGAATAGAGGGTCTGAAGTTGATGGAGTGGTGGAGAGAGAATCCAGGAGAGGAAGGGTAGGGAAACAGGAAACTGGGCAGTGAGCAGAAGAAAAGCTTTGTCAGTTCCTCTGCATTGGTAACTTGGTAACACCCAGCCTAGGCACCAGGGACAGGGGCTGATTGCCCAAATCCTTGGCCTGTAGCAGTCCTCCACTGAAAAGTTTTTTCCCATGACCAGTGACCTCCATGCCAGTATTATGAGCTTCTCTGTACTTAGTCCTTTCAGTGAACTTCATCCTAGGGATACACTGTTAAATTTTAACAGCGGCCTTATGAAGACATGGTGTACTAAAGAAATCACTAGATCATTAGAAATTTTGGCACAGTCACGTGCACATAAGTGGATAATAAATAACAAATCAGATCTAGCACTGGATTTCAGCTCTTTGTTAGTTATGGTCCCTTTCAGGAACAGAAAACATGGTAGGTAGAAGTTGACTCCAGGACACAGCTCTTGGAAGAGAAGGTTGGAGCTTCCATGTAGTGTTAAAATTCCTTCAGGCTCAAATGCATTTGTCATGAAGGTTCTCAGTTTCAGCATGCATTTTGCTCAACTTAGAACCCAGACATCCCTTAACCCGTGAGCAAGCCTGCCACTTTTGCATCTCTAGGTACTGAGCTGCCATCTGGGAAGAAAGAACTAATATCCAGAAACAAGAATCTAGGACCTAGTGAAGGGGCAAATTCCCTGGTACCAGTGCCTGTCTCAGGGTCACCTTACAGTTTATGCCAGGAGGTATTTTCCAAACTTGACGGGGAAGACCAGTGCTCTTGCACTAAAAGGGAGTTTCAGCAGAGCCTCAAGGACGGGGAGCCGGCAGAAGAGGACATAAATGGCAAATGTTCAAAGTTGAGGGAGGGAGTAGTTTGAGGCCTAGAAGTCTGCATTGTGGATGGAGGCAATGCCAGAGAAATAATTTGAAGCTGCCAGAATGATTCAGAACTTAACCTCCAATCTGGTGCAGCCTGAGGTAAATAAGTGTTACATAAAACTTAGCCCTTGATCATTCCATGTTCCCCTCTGCCTCACACCTCAATTGACCTGCCCTTGCTGTTTGTTTCGTAAATATAAGAATGAGCTTCCAGGAAGGCATGCCCGGAGATGGTCATTCAGGGTGGGTACGCATGAGCAAGAGCCCATTCTAGGATTTCAGAAATACACAAATCACATCATTTTGCTGCTAGTTTGTAGTTTGTGTCAGGAAAGCAGTTTCAGGATTTCAAAAGAAATGAAAGCTTTTGTTTCATTTCTATTAATACTATTTCTATTATACCAATCCTAATTATATTAATACTAAGGACCAGGCAAGAGAAAACAAGCTTTTGAGCTTCTAATTGAGTGACAGGGATTCTCCTAGATTTAAAAAAAACCACTACTGAGTATGAGAGAACAATCTTTCATTCCAAAGTCTGGGCAAAAACATATAAAGAACTACAAATCTATAATAAAAAGAAAACAACCTAGGTGAAAATGGACTAAAGATGAAAAGACACTTCACAAAGAAGACATAAAAATGAAAACATTTTTACTTAGCACATGAAAAAATGTTTAACATCATTAGAAATTGAGGAAATGAAAAACTGGAACTTAGAGGACCATTTCATACTCACCAGGATGGCTAAAATTTAAAAGACTGATGACAACAAATGTCAGCAAGGATGTGGAGCAGCTGAAATGCTTTGGTGGGCTGTGGGAGTAGATCAAATTGTGCAATTACTTTAGAGAACCATTTAGCAATTTCTTTAAAAAATGAACCTAGATTTACCCCATGTCTGAGAAATTGCTGTTTCTGCACTAAAGGCACCCTCATGCAGGTGATTCTTCATACCTGAATGGGACAGAAAGGTTTTTCTTACCTGAGGTATTGGTTCAACAGGCTTGGCCATTAAACATAGACAGCACAAAGTTCGTAATTCCAAGTGTGCTGGTAAGGATGGTCACAAATGGCCTTCTAAGTTTCTCTGCAATGAGGCAAGTGCAGCAGTCTACAGCATCAACCACCACCAGTGGAAGCTTTCATTCTTTAAAGAGCCCATGATAGCTATCCCAAACAGATGACCACACTGAGTTGCATTTGCTCCATGACCTTTAAAAGGTTTGTAAATGAGTCTCTGAAAAAAAAAGAAAGAAGAAAGAAGTGAGAATAATCAATATTCACGGAAGGTGTTAATATTGAAACACATGAAAGAATCTTGGCATCAGAAGAAAACATTCAGAAAGCTCTTCTGTTCTGTTGTGCTCACCTGGCAACTTTCTGCTCCAGATACTGGTCTTTCCATGACCTCCTAATCCACTGGTTCCTTGTTTTGTCTTTCTCACACTTAGAATGTTCCTGCTTTCTTGTCTCTTTATTTCTTCCCCTCATTAAGTCTTACCCATCTTTCAATGCTCTTCTTGCTTTGGGAAATGTTACCAGCTACTGCTGGTGTCTGATTTCTCTATGGGTTAAACCTGAAGTCGTCCATGGTGCTATGTATGACCTTCAGTTGTATGCTAACTTTGCTCTCAAATGTACCTGAGTGTAGGACTTGTTTTCTGGGGCTATAAGCATCTTGATGACAGTGTCCCTTGAACATAAGTGGAGGAACAGCATTTTCCCTTAGACAAACCACTCTAAAAGCTGTGTGCCAGTGACATCTGCTGGGAGCAAATGGATGTCTTCACACTGCATTGGCGGCAAATCCTTCAAAAAGGTCTCTTCACCACAGTAAGTATAGTTATCATCTGTTATAAATATTACAATATTATTGGCTATATTCCCCATGCTGTACTTTATATCCTCATGACTTAATCTATTTTGTAAATGGAAGTTTGTACCTCTTAATCCCATTCATTTATTTCACCCATCCTGCCCCTGCCTCTGGCAACCATCAGTTTGTTCTCTGTATTTATGAGTCTGTTTCTGCTTTTTTGTTTTGTTTGTTTGGTTTGTTTTTTTCTGATTCCACATATAAATGAAATAATGCACTAATATTGTATGCCAACTGTACTTCAATTAAGATTTTTAAACATTCTAAGGAAAAGTCACTGTTGCCTGGGGCTACTGCTTAAGGGCCAGAGAATGAGGATTTTGTGCTTTCCCATGCCCCCAAAGGTCTCTTCTGTGATACAGGTTCCAAAAACCCTGTTGAGGATTAAGGCTCTGTATCAGCTTTCACTTGAAGTTTTACTTTGTTTTATTGGGATCATTTACATTTCTTTTACTAATGTTTAAACACTTGCTAGTTTATACAGCATTTGACTAATACCCCACTTGAGGGATTCTACACTCTGGATTTCAGGATCCACACCATTGGCTGAAATGTGAGATTCCCACTTTCCATGCCCAGGAGTCAGGCAGTGAACTCAAGAACTGAGTGATCAGCAATCAGCGATATGACCTCCTTTTGCTAAAGTGAAAGCCCAACACTTAGAGAATCCTGAGGGGACAGCCCTCTGCCATCTGCCCTCTGCACTCTGGAGAGTGACGCAGGGAGTGGGTCTCTATCCGTGAGCCATAATTCCTGGGGAGCTTTACAAATGTATCTATGTCTGGACTTCACCATAAAAAAATTGCAGAAAATATTCTGAACATGGGGCTGATTTATCAGTGGTCTTTCAAAGCTCTTCAGGTGATTCTAATATGCAGCCAGGGTTGAGAATGGCTGTTCTGGAAGAAGAGAGAAGGCAACAGGCACTTACCCTAACAAGACCACAGGGTATAACACCATTCATATATATTTAAATGGTCCAGCTATGTTTGAAACCAGTTCAGGAGAAAGCAGGAGATGAAATGAACTAATGTTGGGACAAAACTTGTTAAAACTTCCATCCCAAGAAAGCAAATCCTTTCTGTAAAGATCATTACTGGAGACAAGAGAGATGAAGTTGTTTTGTCACCTCAGCAGCGTGATGGACAGAACAGGTTTCTTCCAAAATGACACGAGATAATGAGGGGAAAATAAATGTGACCAAATGTACAGTTTTAGGTTATAGTGAGTTTGATGAGGGTGTTCTGCTGGATCAGAAAAAAAAAAAAAAAAAAAAAAAAAATGCAGCCAGCCAGCTTAATGCAGACAGAGAATAATCCAAGAGCCTTCTTAAATTCAATGATCAAATCAGGATCATTTTCCAAATTATTCTGGAACAATACCAAAGGTTTCAATAACTAAAAACTAATGCAGAAAGGCATGGCTTATACTTTGGTCTAGCGTATTTAAAAATCTTGATCTTCAGGTAGTGTAGTAAGTGTTTAACTTGTGCCTACTGTGTGCTACATACACACTGTGAGAGCTTCTGTGGATCTATTAGTGAGCAAGGAAAACATGGTCTTTGCCTTCACAGAGCTTACAGTTTGACAGGGAAAGCAGATATTCAGAAAATCAGTGCAAACAATAAATTAAACAGTGTGTTAAGCATTTCAAAAGAAAGGGGCTGACATTATGAAAGCGTTGAAACAATCTAATTAGTCTAGCAGTTAATATAGTGATTCTGCCTGTGTGCTGCTATCAATTTTATGTAAATCAGTGTGGACACATTTTGAAAGTTAAGCTTTTGTAAAAAAAAAAATTGAAGTATCACATGGGATAGTTTTGAGAAACAAGGCATGTGGTATAAATTTTGGGAAATTAGCAAATGAAAATATAAACAATTTAATATGGGGGAGAGAAAAACTTTGCAGAAACAGTGCTAGGCCCTGTAGGATATACTGTACAAGTGCATGTTCCCTCCTCAATCTTTCTGGAGGAGGCTGAGAAAAGAGGGAAGATTGGCAGGGGGTTGTTTTTTCAATCTCTCATTCTCTGCTCAAATACCTACATTGCCTGGCTTATGTTAAGTACTCAATACATCTACTTAATGAAAAAGAAAAAGCACAAAATTAAGTGCTAGGTCAGTGGTATAAAGAAGTTTAGAGGAAGAGATGAAGTAGATAAAAAATTTTATGAAGACAGTATCTAAGAAGTGCCTTGACTGGTGAGTAACACCGTTACAGAAATGAGGCAGCCAGGCATGATTTTCTTCTTTGATTTCATGTTCAAGATGAATAGTTTCTTCATTTTGAATTTCAGATGAGTGGAATTTCTAGGAGTTAAGTGTCATGACTTATTCTCTACAAAGCTGAGAGTGAGTCTTAAATGGTCAAGTTACAGTTCTGCAAAAATCAATCTTTGTGACTCCATCCATCATCAAGACGTTTATGAGAAGACAAAGGAACAGAAAGAAGTAAAATTGAGTGACCTGTGACTTTACCCAATGATGAAATGGTGAGTTGCCCATCACTGTCCCTGAGTTGGAGGGCCTGAAGGCAACAAGAATGGGAATTTCACAGATTAAAATTCCTCCCAATTTCTGAAGGTAATATCTACTCATTCAGGCTTGGAAGCAGAAAAGGCTGGGAATGTTAACCAGAGTACCACATTCCCAAGACTGTGTTAAGTGACTGTTTTAGGGATGTTTGGGTAGAGAGACAAGCATCAGCATGTAGTATGTTAGGTGGTACTAAGTCCGAAGGAGAAAATATTAAGCAGGGATCTTTGAGAAGTGACTTCTGGATAAGGCCCAAAAAGAGGGTAAGCTTAACCACAAGGATGGATGCTTGCTGTTTCCTAATGAGTATTTCCTTTGGGTCAGCCTTATGCTTTGCACTTTCAAGTACATTATTTGATTATAATTCTCACAGCCACCCCGATGAGTATTGTAGTATAATGTCATCACACTACCCTCCCCCAACTTTTTTTTTTTAACAAGTATTAGTCTAAGGTTCAGGCTCACTATCTCTGACGTAACCAGGTTCAAGGGTCCCAAACACCACGCCACTTTTTTATCTAAGGTGTATTTTTTTATCTTCCACATATATAACCATGTCATAGTAAACAAAAGCATGTTTCTTCTTTTCTCATCGTTAGACCTTTTATTTCTCATCCTAACACCTATGGAACAAAACATGTTGGATAGAAGTGGTGATGGTAGGCATCCTTGGCTTGTTCAGGATCTCAGAGGTAAAGCCTGAAGCATTTAGGATATTTGCAGTTTAGGTTTATAGATATACATGTCCAGATATACATAGATAGATACACATTCTTTATCAGCAGAAAAGAATGCTAGCTTTTTTAAAAAACAGGACTTTAAAAAAATATAAATGTTTAATTTTATCAAAATGTTTTCTGCATCTGAGATGTCAGTTTGCTTTATTCAACTATTAACGTGATTTACAGACATCTACTTTTCTTTTTAGAAATCTTTTATATTTTGAAATATAGACATTCAGAGAAGTGCATCAGATATAAATGTATTGTTAGTAGGTATAAATGGAAACATGCCTGTAAAAACCACTCAAATGAAGGAACAAAACATTGCCCTTACTAGACCAAAGCCTCTCTGAATAATACCCTGAATGTCCATCTCTACCGGAAGCACTACCTTGACTTGAATAGTAAATCACGTTACATGACTTTCTTTGTAGTTTGCCCAACTATGTATGCATTTCTAAACAATTAAGTTTAGTTTTTGGCTATTTTGATTCTTTCGCTGTTTTGAATTGATTAGATTTTTATATCATTCCATCTTCCCTCTGTTTGAAGTTATATCCTATTTCTATTCTTTAAATTATTACCTAAGAGATTATAGCATGCATCATCAACAAAGTCTAGCTTAAACAGAATCATTACTCCTCCTGGATATTACCATGACCTTAGAACATGATAACACAGTTTCCTCTACTCCGAACATGTATAGTAAGTTATGTAATTTAACTCTGTATTTTATTATTAAACAAAATGTACATATAACAAAGCACAAACACAAAAGCATGTACTACTCAGCAATTCATTACAAAGTGAGCACCTACAAAAAAACACCAAGAGAAGTCAGGCAGCAATCCAGAAGCTTCTCTAGTGCTCCATCCCAATCACTAATCCCTTCCACTTCCTAAATGTAAGCAGTAGCCTGACATGTATGTATGGTAATCTTTTCCTTTTTTTTTATGGTTTTACTCCAAAGTATTCATATTTCAATTCTACAATTTAGTTTTCCCTGTTTCTGAACTTAATGTAAATGGAATCACACTATATGATTTTTTAAATGTCTGGCTTCATTTGATCCACATTATGTGAGTTTCATCCATGTTGCTGCATAACTGTAATTCATTTTCATTTAGTTATTCATACATATATATCCCTCATATTCATACATATATAAGCCCATACTGTTGGTTGAACTGTTTATGGTTGAGGCTGTTGTGAATAATGCTATGAAAATTTTTGTACATGTATCTTGCACATATACACACCACTTTTGTGTGATATACTCATGGCGATGCCAAAGGTTACTAATGTTTTCTGTTATATTCTAAAAGTTTAATTTTGTTAGTTTTAGGTTTATGACACATATAAAATTAATTTTCATGAAGTTATAAAGTGTCTAGATTCATTTTTTGTATGTGATAGTCCAGTTGTTCTTGCATCATTTGTTGAATATTGTTTCTCCATTAAATTGCCTTTGTTCCTTTTTTAAAGATCAATATTTATATGGGTCTATTACTTTTGTTTTTGACTGCTGAGAGTCTTTTTTTTTTATTAAGGCATTAGTGATATACACTCTCATGAAGGTTTCACATGAAAAAACAATATGGTTACTACATTTACCCCTATTATCAAGTCCCCACTCACACCCCAATTCAGTCAGAGTCCATCAGTGCAGTAAGTTGACACAGATTCACCGTTTGCCTTCTCTGTGCTACACTGTTCTCCCCGTGATTCCCCACACCATGTGTACTAAACATAACACACCTCAATCCCCTTCTCCCACCCTCCCACACCCCTCCCTTTTGGTAACCACTAGTCCCTTCTTGGAGTCTCTGAGTCTGCTACTATTTTGTTCCTTCAGTTTTGCTTCATTGTTATACTCCACAAATGAGGGAAATCATTTGGCACTTGTCTTTCTCCGTCTGGCTTATTTCACTGAGCATAATATCCTCCAGCTCCATCCATGTTGTTGCAAATGGCAGGATTTGTTTCTTTCTTATGGCTGAATAGTATTCCATTGTGTATATGTACCACCTCTTCTTTATCCATTCATCTACTGATGGACACTTAGGTTGCTTCCATATCATGGCTATTGTAAAAAGGGCTGAAATAAACATAGGGCGCATATGTCTTTTTAAATATGAGAAATTGTATTCTTTGGGTAAATTCCAAGGAGTGGGATTCCTGGGTCAAATGGTATTTGTATTTTTAGTTTCTTGAGGAACCTCCATATTGCTTCCCACATGGTTGAACTAGCTTACATTCGCACCAGCAGTGTAGGAGGGTTCCCCTTTCTCTGCATCCCCACCAGCGTTTGTTGTTCTGAGTCTCTTGGATGGTGGCCATCCTTACTGGCATGAGGTGATATCTCATTGTGGTTTTAATTTGCATTTCCCTGATGATTAGTGATGTGGAGCATCTTTTCATGTGTCTGTTGGCCATCTGAATTTCTTCTTTGGAGAACTCTCTCTTCATATCCTCTGCCCATTTTTTAATCGGGTTATTTGCTTCTTGGGTGTAGAGGTGTGTAAGTTCTTTATATATTTTGGATGTTAACCGCTTGTCGGATATGTCATTTACAAATATATTCTCCCAGAGTAGGATGCTCTTCTGTTCTGTTGATGCTGTCCTTGCCATACAGAAACTTTTTAGTTTGATGCAGTCCCAAGAGTTCATTTTTGCTTTTGTTTCTCTTGCTTGAGGACATGCGTTCAGGAAGAAGTCACTCATGCTTATATTCAGGAGATTTTTGCCTACGTTGTCTTCTAAGAGTTTTATGGTTTCATAACTTACATTCAGGTCCTTGATCCATTTCAAGTTTATTTTTGTGTATGGGTTTAACAATAATCCAGTTTCATTCTCTTGCATGTAACTGTCCAGTTTTGCCAACACCAGCTGTTGAAGAGGCTGTCATTTCCCCATTGTATGTTCATGGCTCCTTTATCATATATTAATTGACAATATATGGGTGGGTTTATATCAGCACTCTCTAGTCTGTTCAATTGGTCTATGGGTCTCTTCTTGTGCCAGTACCAAATTGTCTTGAGTACTGTGGCGTTGTAGTGAAGCTTGAAGTTGGGGAGCATAATCCCCCCAGTTTTATTCTTCCTTCTCAGGATTGCTTTGGCTATTTGGGGTCTTTTGTGGTTCCATATAAATTTTAGAACGATTTTCTCTAGTTCGTTGAAAAATGTTGTTGGTATTTTTGAGAGGAATTGCATTGAATCTGTAGATTGCTTTAGGCAGGATGGCCATTTTGACAATATTAATTCTTCCTATCCATGAGCACGGGATGTGTTTCCATTTATTGGTATCTTCCTTAATTTCTCTCATGAGTGTCTTGTAGTTTTCAGAGCATAGGTCTTCAACTTCCTTGGTTAGGTTTACCCCTAGGTATTTTATTCTTTCTGATGCAACTTTGAATGGAATTGTTCCTGATTTCTCTCTCTACTAGGTCATTGTTAGTGTATAGGAATGCCATAGATTTCTGCGCATTAATTTTGTATCCTGCAACTTTGCTGAATTCAGATATTAGATCTAGTAGTTTTGGAGTAGATTCTTTAGGGTTTTTTATGTACAATATCATGTCACATGCAAACAGGGACAGTTTAACTTCTTCCTTGCCAATCTGGATGCCTTTTATTTCTTTGTGTTGTCTGATCTGGACCTCCAGTACTATGTTGAATAGAAGTGGGGAGAGTGGGGATCCTTGTCTTGTACCCGATCTTAAAGGAAAAGCTTTCAGCTTCTCACTGTTGAGTATAATGTTGGCTGTGAGTTTGTCATATATAGCCTTTTTTATGTTGAGGTACTTGCCCTTTATACCCATTTTGTTGAGAGTTTTTATCATGAATGGATGTTGAATTTTGTCAAATGCTTTTCAGCATCTATGGAGATGATCATGTGGTTTTTGTCCTTCTTTTTGTTGATGTAGTGGATGATGTTGATGGATTTTCGAATGCTGAACCATTCTTGCATCCCTGGAATAAATCCTACTTGATCATAATGGATGATCCTTTCGATGTATGGGATATTGGTCTGTAGTTTCCTTTTTTTGTGGTGTCTTTGCCCAGTTTTGGTATTAAAGTGATGCTGGCCTCATAGAATAAGTTTGGAAGTATTCCATTTTGGAATACTTCATAGAAGTATTCCTCCTTGGAAAACTTTAAGGAGGATGGGTATTAGGTGTTCACTAAATGGTTGATAAAATTCAGTGGTGAAGCCATCTGGTCCAGGCGTTTTGTTCTTGGGTAGGTTTTTGATTACCAGTTCAATTTTGTTGCTGGTAATTGGTCTGTTCAGATTTTCTGTTTCTTTCTGGGTCAGCCTTGGAAGGTTGTATTTTTCTAGAAAGTTGTCCATTTCTTCTGGGTTATCCAGTTTGTTAGCATATAAGTTTTCATAGTATTCTCTAATAGTTCTTTGTATTTCTGTGGTGTCCATAGTGATTTTTCTTTTCTCATTTCGGATTCTGTTTATGTGAGTAGATTCTCCTTTTTTCTTGATAAGTCTGGCTAGGAGTTTATCTATTTTGCTTGTTTTCTCGAAGAACCAGCTCTTGCTTTCGTTGATCCTTTCTACTGTTTTATTCTTCTCGATTTTATTTATTTATGCTCTAATCTTTATTAGGTCCCTTGTCCTACTGACTTTGGGTCTCATTTGTTCTTCTTTTTCTAGTTTCATTAATTTTGCGTTTAGACTGCTCTTTTGGGATTGTTCTTTCCTGAGGTACGCCTGTATTGCAATATACTTTTAGCACGGCCTTCACTGCATCCCACAGATTTTGCGGTGTTGAATTATTGTTGTCACTTGTCTCCATATATTGCTTGATGTCTGTTTTTATTTCGTCATTCATCCATTATTTAGGAGCATGTTATTAAGCGTCCATGTCTTTGTGGGATTTTTCATTTTCTTTGCGAAATTCATTTCTAGTTTCATTTCTTTGTGGTCTGAGAAGCTGGTTGGTACAATTTCAATCTTTTTGAATTTACCGAGGCTCTTTCTGTGGCCGAGTATATGATCTATTCTTGAAAATGTTCCATGTGCACTTGAGAAGAATGTGTATTCTGCTGCTTTTGGATGTAGAGTTCTGTAGATGTCTGTTAGGTCCATCTGTTCTAATGTGTTGTTCAGTGCCTCTGTCTCCTTACTTATTTTCTATCTGTTTATCTGTCCTTCAGAGTGAGTGGTGTGTTGAAGTCTCCTAGAGAGAATGCATTGCATTCTATTTCCCTCTTTCATTCTGTTAGTATTTGTTTCACATATGTAGAAGCTCCTGTGTTGGGTGCATAGATATTTATAATGGTTTTATCTTCTTGTTGGATTGACCCTTTTATCATTATGTAATGTCCTTCTTTGTCTCGTGACTTTCTCTGTTTTGAAGTCTATTTTGTCTGATACAAGTACTGCAACTCCTGCTTTTTTCTCCCTATTAGTTGCATGAAATGTCTTTCTCCATCCTTTCACTTTTAGTCTGTGTATGTCTTTGGGTTTAAAGTGAGTCTTTTGAAGGCAGTATATGGGTGGGTCTTGTTTTTTTATCCATTCAGTGACTCTATGTCTTTTGACTGGTGCATTCAGTCCATTTATATTTAGGGTGATTATGGATGCGTATGTACGTATTGGCATTGCAGGCTTCTGATTCGTGGTTACCAAAGGTTCAAGGTTAACTTCCTTACTATCTAAGAGTCCAACTTAACTCTCTTAATATGCTATTACAAACACAATCTAAAGGTTCTTTTTCTGTTTTTCTCCTCCTTTTTCTTACTCCTACATTCTTTATACATTAGGTATCATATTCTGTACTCTTTGTCTATCCTTGATTGACTTTGGGGATAGTTAATTTAATTTTGCATTTTCTTAGTATTTAGCTGTTGTACTTTCTTTACTGTGGTTTTATTACCTCTGGTGACAGCTATTAAACCGTAGGAACACTTCCATCTACAGCAGTCCCCCCAAAATACACTGTAAAGATGGTTTGTGGGAGGTAAATTCTCTCAGCTTTTGCTTATCTGGGAATTGTTTAATACGTCCTTCAAATTTAAATGATAATCTTGCTGGATAAAGTAATCTTGGTTCAAGGCCCTTCTGCTTCATTGCATTAGATACATCATGCCACTCCCTTCTGGCCTGTAAGGTTTCTGCTGAGAAGTCTGGTGATAGCCTGATGGGCTTACCTTTGTATGTGATCTTGTTTCTCTCTCTGGCTGCTTTTCATAGTCTGTCCTTATCCTTGATCTTTGCCATTTTAATTACTACATGTCTTGATGTTGTCTTCCTTGGGTCCATTGTGTTGGGAGAGCTGTGCACCTCCATGGCCTGAGAGACTATCTCCTTCCCCAGACTGGGGAAGTTTTCAGCAATCACCTCCTCAAAGACACTTTCTATCCCTTTTTCTCTCTCTTCTTCTTCTGGTAGCCCTATAATGCGAATATTGTTCCGTTGGTATTGGTCACACATTTCTCTCAATATTCTTTCATTCTTAGAGATCCTTTTTTCTCTCTGTGCCTCAGCTTCTTTGTATTCCTCTTCTCTAGCTTCTATTTCATTTATTGTCTCCTCCACCATATCCAATCTGCTTTTAATACTGTCCACTGTGCTCTTCAATGATTGGATCTCCAACTGGAGTTCATTCCTGAGTTCTTGAATATCTTTCTGTACCTCCATGAGCATGTTAATGATTTTTACTTTGAACTCCCTTTCAGGGAGAGTCATGAGGTCAATATCATTTAAGTCTTTCTCAGGAGTTGTATTAATAATTTTACTTTGGACCCGGTTCCTTTGGTGTTTCATATTTGTGTATGGCACCCTCTAATGCCCAGGAGCTCTACTCTCTGGAGCTGTTCAGCCCCTGAAGCAATGTCGGGGATTGCAGGGGAGTGGTATTGGTGCCTCGGGGGAGGAAAAGGCTGTTTTCTGATTCCCGTCTGCTATGCCTGTCATAACAGAAAGGGTTCTTGGAGCTGTGTAGGCAGCCAGGGAGCTGGAGTACATGAAGACCGTGAAAGCTCCCAATCTGCTGGGCAGAGTGCACCTAGACAATTTTGTCTACCTGTCCTTTCTCCTGAGCAGTAAGCTCTCTGAAATCCTTGCCCCTTTAGCAGCCCTCTTGCTAAGGGCTTCTTTGTTAGGAAGTCTCTCAGACTTCCCACCTTTCTTTCATCCCAGAGCAGCTGGATATGGATCCCTGCTTTCCACAAGCAGCTGGAATCTTAGTCTCTCCAGGAATTCTGCCTGTCTTAGCTTTCCAACCCCCTAATTATGAGAGTATCATTCAAGCACCATGAAATACAGGTTTGTGCTCCCAGAGCAGATCTCCAGTGTTAGGTATTCGGCAGTCCCAGATCTCCACTCCCTCCCTGATCCGTTCCTCTTCCTCCTGCAGGTGAGCTGGGGTGGGGGAAGGGCTTGGATCCCGCAGGACCACAGCTTTAGTACCTTACCCTTTTCCATGGGGTCTGCTCTTGTCGCCAGGTGTATGCACTTTGTTTTAGTCCTCTTTCTTGTTGCTCTTTCGAGAGTAGTTGTGTTAGTTATATTTTCATATTATATGCGGTTTTAGGAGGAAGCCTCTGTCTCACCTCTCACACCGCCATCTTTAATCTTTGTGGGTCTATTTCTGATCCATTGATCTATTAGACTGTTTTACACCAATCCCACACTGTAGTTTTATAGTAGGTTTTAAAGTTGGATATTGTCAGTCCTCTCACTTCTTCTTCTTCTTGAATATTGTGTTGTCTCTTTTGGGTCTTTGGCTTCTCTATATACTCCCTGAACCACTTTGTCAATATCCACAAAATAACTTATGGGTTTTGATTGGGATTGTATTGGTGCTATAGGTCAAGCTGGGAGGAACTAACACCTTGACAATATTCTTTATATCCACGAACATGGAATCCCTCTCATTTATCCAAATCACTTGGTTTTCTTTCATCCAAGTTTTGTAGTATTCCTCATATACATCTTACATATTAAATTTATACCTAAGTATTTCAATTTTGGGGGTGCTAATGTAAATGGTACTGTATTTTTTATTTCAAATTCCACTTAACCATTGCTGGTATATAGGAAGGTGACTGACTTTTTGTATTACCCTGTATCATGCAACCTTGCTATAACCACTTATTAGTTCCAGGAGTTATTTTGGTCAATTCTTTTGGATTTTTCACACAATTACGTCATCTACAAACAAAGGCAGTTTTACCTCTTCTAAATCTATGTGTCTTTTATTTCTGTCTTTTAAAATGTATTTTTGTTTTATTGCATTAGTTGTGGCTAATATAAATGATGGTGCTTCCAATTTCAGATTTCAAAGGTTGTTATGGTATATAGGGAAGCAACTGTTTTCTTGTCAACCTGGCTAGGATTTCATAAATTTTATTGATCTTTTCGAACAGCGGCTTTTGGTTTCAGTGATTTTCTTGTTTTCCTGTTTTGAATTTCACTGATCTCTGCTTTAATTTTTACAACAATTACTTACTTTAGTTATAAACAGGATAAAATAATGTAGAACCTGAAATACAGGTATTTAATTATTTATCTTAAAACATTTATTTCATAATGTCTGTTAATGAATGTATAAAGAACAAAGAATACCTCGGTCTACTGAAAAGAATTTAATCTTAAAGACGGTACACAGTGAAATGCAAAAATAATCAGCAAAACTCTTAGGAACATGTAGAAATGTACTTTATTTCATGCAGAGCTACATCATTTCCAATATTTTAACTGCTAATCAAATAAAGATTTCAAAAAATTCATTGCATCACAATAAGTTAAAATACAACAAGGCAATTCCAAGTCTACACATTTGTCAAAACCAAACTGAAAGAACCTTATGCATAGAAAAGGCCAAAGATGCTGACTTACTTATAAGTAGCACTTTGCAGCTTTTTCCAAATATATATTTGGAAACATAGTGAGAATATGCAGAGAAAGAGTTATATCTACAACCCATTAGATAAGAAAATATTTATCACTACATATCAGGTAATAATGGCTGATGACAGATCAGTTTGACATCATGCACCAAAATGAACAGAATGGACATTTTGAAAAATTATGATCAGATGTACATTTGAGAATATTTATCTTCTATTTCACCCAATCCACTAAATTAGATAAATAATATGTACCTTATTAATGCAACACAGAAATTAGGCTTTTGGTATACTTTGCTCATATACTGGTACATATAAAAAGATACTGAGGAGGTGTAGGAGTATTTCAAATTCACACTGGACTACTGAACTTTAGAATATTGCCCTAAGGAAATAGGTTCTGGGCAGAACTTATTTGAGAAAGACTTTTAAACTACTTAAAAGCAATACTACAATTAGTTACTACAAAAACATTTTATAAAAATTAAATACCAGAGAGTAACAATATCAATATTAGAGATCTTTTATCAATGCTATAATTTATAAATATATATTAGATTACAGTAATTTAAAAGATATGTCCACATGTTTTCTATGTTCTAAAATGAGAGAAATCCTTTAAGAGTTTTCAAAGTACGGACAAAAACAAATCCATTGGATTGCTTTTAAAAAAATAAATACAGTCTCCTCTACAACTTGTATAGTACATATAGAGAAGATGCTAGCCGACATTCTTTCAAGAAATACATCTCAGAGTGAGTAGGCTGGTAAGATTTATGTCAATAGTACCAACTCAAAATGGTATTGTACAGTCAGATTAATAAATTATGCCTTTATATATGTCTGCCATATAAACCACTTTTTCTACTCTTTTGCACTATGTACAGCAAAAATCTCCTTTTACAAAATGATTTGAGATCAAGATAACCACAAAAGAAAACATTTTCAGAGGAAAAAAAAAAAATGTTAATTCTCTCCAGGGAATAAGTTAAAAACAAATGTCTTTAGGCTGTCAAGGAGAAGAACATGCCAGTATTCTTGCTTTATTAACAAATTTAAAAGTACAGCAAGGCTTCAGTTAATCTCAAAGGTCAGTTCTTTTGAAAATAGAAATAAAACTTTAGAAAAACCAGGCTGAGCATGAAAGGAATGAGAGATGAGGACGGGATGTTCCCCCCACAGTGGGATTGAAGATAAGGTAGGGGTAGTGCCTGCTCCACTTGAAGATGTCTCACAGGGCCCGGTTTCCAGGAGTGGGAACAGGGGAATAACACTGCCTGGTTTTGCAGGTCTTGGAGCAGGAAAGTTACTGAGCTGGAAAGAAGTATCATATGTAGAGGGAATTTATATTTTAGAAGGCCTCCTGTAACCCTCTTATAGTGTTCCAAACTTTTCTAATGAAAACATCCATAGTGTTGTATGTTATTTATGCATTCCTTTTCATAAAAAGAGATCTCAAGGTTCTTAATGTTTTGTTTTTTTTAAACAATTATTGTTTTTGGAAATCCATTTTTATGCCAAAACATTACACTGAGAATCATTCATTTTACTGAAGTGCCCTCCTTACCTAAGACAACACACTGAGCCAGCATACATCACATTTACATTGAGATGTTGTTTAGTTGTCTAGCAAAATCTGCTTCACTAGTTCAGGTGCAATACTGCTATTCAAGTAGTGGGATTTGTGGTTATAACTAGTTCATTCTGAGTGTACTAATCATCAAAAATAACTGCACACAACATAAACAGAAGAAAAATCTGTCAGCACATTAAAAATCATACTATAAAGAGAGGTGTGAGAAAGGAAGGTAGTAATAAAAGGAAAGAGGAAGGAAGAAAAAAAGATAAAACTCTAAATCCATTTACTTCTTAACATCTATAACTTAATATAAAATGATCTATTACACTTTGGAGATTCAAGTAGATTAAGATTTTTCTGGGATATATTTTATCCTAGTGTGAATATACTTATCCTTGTGATTTTCAGACATGGTCCACTTACATCACAAATACAAATCTCACATTAGTGAACAGTGCAAATTATAATTATGGAAAGATTATTTTTCCTTCAAGATGGTAATCAACACACTAACAAGAACATTCCCTGAATCTACTAAAGGTATAAAAAATGAGGTTTGTTATTGTACATAAATGAAATTCCTTCATTAATATGCTGAAACATACCTAAAAAACACAAATTCACTTTCCTACCCACATTTAATTTCATTGGGTACACAACCAGCATAAATTTAAGATCTGATAATCTAATGAAATGGGAAAGTCCAAAAAATAAATCAGTGGGCACCATTTTTTTTTTGAGGGTTTGGATTGTCAAATGCTCTAATCTATTCTTTATAAATGCAAAAACCCTTAAATTATTTGATTTAGCTCTTAACCACTCTTGTGACATGAGGGCCCCTTCTATGATGTAATTATTACAAAACCCTGTGCATTCATTTGGTAAGAGAGCAAATTCTAATTAAGTAAGCTTATATCTTATTTCTTGTTTTACTATTTTTATAAAAATGTTCTATTGAAAATAACAAATTGTTAATATAGTAACAAGGTTAATTAGCAACTTACAGATGATTCATGAAATTAAGACTGTTCATTATTACTTTCTACAATGGTTATTTTAAATTACTGACTTACTAAATGTCCTTACCTAACAATTATTTAGAAAAATAATTTTAAATACATCAAAAGGTAATTGCCAGAAGTAATTCTTCAAGAAATATACTTTGGATGTAAAGTATATGAATTCAGTAATAATGTTTTGCAGTAGAGGTCATGACATTGCAATAAGCTTCTCAAAACAGAAAACTTTTGTTCTTGCCACAGTTTTTTACACAAGATGGCTTAAGAAATGTTAATTTAGTTCCCCAGCAATAAACTCTTAATCTTCAGGGGTTAAATCATTATCTTCTGAACTAAAGTTTACCCAAACAGGTAACCTGTAAGATAAATTCTGCTTAAAAAGCTGAATACTCTGGATCACTTAAACAGCTAAAGATTATTTTGGAAATAACTCCAAAGTCATAAAGGGATCTATATTGTGAAGTGTACACTTCAATTATTAAATCATAAAAAACAATAAGGAGAATAGTATATTCCCTCACACATTCACAATTTACCCTAGGGCATTATAGATTATAAAAGTAATTGAATAATTTCTTTTCTTTTTCTACTTCTACTATAGCATCTGAATTTCATGACAAAACCTCTTGAGAAACATTATATTTATGGGAAATATTCCAGAGTATACCCAGAGAAATAAAACAATACTATTTTCACAGGACTTTTGATGAACAATTATCCCCAAAAAAGTTTTTGTTTTGGGGACCTGTAAGCTTTTCTCAAATAAGAAACAGGACCCCTTTCTGGGTTGATCACCTTCCCATCTGACACCTTCAAGTACCACAAGGAAAAAATAGCACAGCTAACATATATTTTGTCTTTTTATACTCCAGTATGTAAACTCATTACCCTCACAATAGCTTTGTGAGGTAGATCAGTAGGTAAATAGCAAGTATTATCTTCATTTCACAAATGAAGAAATTGAGGCACTGAAAGGTTATATAATTTGCCCAAGGTATTCAATGGTCAATTGTGAAATTACAAACAGTATTAAATTATCTCTGCCCCAGGCTTAGTGCTAACCAACCTTCACAATAAAAGGCTATGTTTGTGTTTGTGTTCTCAAATGGGCATCTATATGACCTTCAATTGAAAGTAAAATCTACCCATTGTTAATTATTTTAAAGGGAATATAATCTCAGAGATCATAAAAATTTAATAAAATCTGATAATTAGGATGATACACTATTCCTCATTCCTTTCAGTACCTGCATAGAACTGTATCTTTAACAATTTTATATGATAACACAAAGTAAAGAAGAAAACAATTTAAAATTATGGTTCAATGAAAGAACACCTTCAAGAGACATAATTATATTGTAAGGGTGACTACATAAATTCATCTTCAAACAGGGATACTTACAAGTGAAAGTGAGCACTATTAAAACTCAGGCAGGATAATAAGCATTAAAGTGAGACTGTCATAGGCAAGCTCAAGTATAGTCACCGTTGGGTGAATGAATCCACAGCATGGACTCTGAGCTGCAAACATTTCAAGAACTCTCCAAGCATGTTGTGCTCAACTGTATTCATTGTGCAATAATAAAACACTGATGATTTAAAATATAATACCTAACTTTGGCTTAAACACAGAGCTTTAAAAAAATCTAAAATAATAAGCATGTTTAATCAGCAAGTTATTACACATTTCCATTCTAATATAATTTTGTTTTCTATAAATCACAATTTAAGTATTAGCAATAACTGTAAAGGGATTTGTATCTACCTTTATAATAACCAGATGTTCTTTTCCAAAAAAGCATAAACAGGCACCTTTAAAAATTAAGAGAATTTTTGGGACTCCTTGGCAATTAACAAAAACCCCACTATTTACTATTAATGCTTAGGATTCTCCTTGAATGGAATGATTGATAGTTAAATCAATATGCTAAATGGCTAAGGTGAACATTTCTCTCTGAAATGGAAGTTTTTTACAAATAATACCAAAAGCATAAACAATTTCCAGTTATTACCAAAGACTGAAAGAAAAATATAATGCATTACCCTATTATAGTACACATGCTAAAGATACTATCAGTTGAACTGTAATCTTAATTATACATGCACAAACCTCACTAATTTCCATATAGAGTTGAAAAAGAGTTTTCTACATTCAGTTATGTCTGATAAGTAAGCATTGTTTTAAGATATGGGTTTTGTAAATATGGTTTTTATTTGAGGTCTCTGTCTCTTTGGGAAATACTGAATTAACATATTTAGAAACAGCAAAAATGTAAATCACAATAATAAAATTGTATATTATTTAGTTATGACTTAGGGCTTTCATGTACCTTTAACAAAACTTTCCTAAAAAAAATTAATCTGAAATAAACTGAACTACATGTTCTCAACATATACTGATCTTTATCATGAATTAAATCCTTCCACTGTAACTGTACTTCTAAGGCAGACATTTCAGGAATGGTATGTAGTATTCCTACTAGAAAAGATGATACTCTAGTCAATGAACAGTACCTTCTTACTAAAATGTGATTAATTTTCAGGATCTTTTTTGTTTTGACACTTTTCACTGAGAGTAGTGTAAATTCTAGGGCATACATGTGTTCACAAAGACTGATGAGCTGATCTCGGTTAGTTATTCATGAATTCTTTCAGACTTTAAACATCATCAAATATTCTGGAGCAAGACATTGAGAGGTATCGTCCACCAGGCTGATACCTGAAAGGTGGATAAAGAAATGATCTGAGGCATCAAAATAATAAAGGAGGAGAGAAAAACAAGGATACATTAAAAGGAAGTGGCTACATAATTTTTAAGCACTGTAAATGTAAAATCTATTCAGTACCTGAGAGCAGAAACAAACTTACTCTCCAAAGATATTGTCCCAAGGGGATTTACTTAATTATAAATAAACCAACAACAGTTTCAGAGCCTAGAATACACATAGACAGGGTAAGAGATATAAAAAGAAGAGGTAGGGAGGTATAAAACACATCATGGAACTTTAGAGATTTAATAACCAGTCTCAATTGTTGAATAGAATATTTTAGCCTTTTTGCTGTTTATTGGCAATACTATAAGCAGTTATCTTCATTCATATGATATTTTGCTTTTAATTATTTCCATACAGCATAATGACTAAGTGCTCAGGCTGTAACCAGAGTCCTGGGGTTTAAATGCCTAATTTTGCCATTTAGAAGCGGTGTGACTCTGGGTAAGTTATTGAACCTCTCTGGATTGAAATCCAATTGGATTTACAACCATACAATATAGTATCATTGTTAACGTGCTTAGAATAGTAACAGATGCCCAGTCATAGCAATGTAGCCCTTACTAAATATGATAAATTTCCTAAGTGAGATTGTCAAAAATAGGCATATAAACATTGTTAAGATTCCTACTATCAATTTCAATTCTTATTTATGTAATTTTTATGTAAATTTATGAAGATATCACTATCAGTTACTACCATTAGATGCTCTAATTTTTAAAATGTAAAAGCATTAGAAGGTACAAAAAGGTATCAAAGGTTCCTTAATATGCTTTTTATTATCAGTAAAAAACATTTTCCTGTTTGTCTAAGTCAGTATATTATTAAAAATTCAGAGAAATATGGAGCCAAATGACATAGCTGGAGCTTACCTTCCTGATTCAGATTCAAGAGGATCATCAGTGAATGTTTCTGCATTAAAATCCAAAGGTTCTACATCTTGGAGGAGTTCTATTCGGTCCCTTTCAGTCCTATTATTAGCCCTGGTATATTTGGATGCTGCTGCAAAGGAAGAAAAAAAAAGTCTGCTTTCTATTGTCTGTATGGGTCACAGTCTATGGACTCAGGAAAAAAGTCAAGATTACAAAGGTCTTGAATTTTGACAGTGAAGATGATATTTAGAAAAGATAACTATATGGTTCCTTAAAAATCAGGTTAAAATTAAACTAGTATGATAAAAAATAACAAGAAAAAGTTCTCCCTTGTAGCTAATTTAAACTCAGAAGTAGCTATAATGCAAAGAATTAATCAGAATTAATAAATTAATATTTAACTATGGTATCATAAAGGTGAAGCTGTTCATTATCAAATCAAGTTTCAACTGGTTTCACAGTGAATCCAGGAGCTGCTATATCTCATTTCTTGGCTAGGAGTCTCTTTAAGGTATACTCCAATCAAGCTCTTCAAGAAAGGTCTGAGTCTTTTTCCTGAGAGGCAAGAGTTTAGGTCAGCAGTGTCCATCAGAAAGAAAATGGGAACCCCATATTTACTTTAAATATTTTAAAAAGTAAAAATAAATAGATGAAATTAATTTTTACTATATTTAATTTAATCCAGTATATCTAAAACATTAAAATTTCAACATGGGGTAACAGCAACATGGCAAATGCTCAATATCAACATGTGGCTAATGATTACCAGCCTAGTCAGCACAGATCTAGAGAACCAACTCTTCCTTCTCTAAGTGGATGGGGTTTTCTTATAAACAACCTGTATTTTCGCAATGTTGTTTTGAGTCATCCAATAGCTTCAAAAGAACTTTATCATACAGTTCTTTTTGAAAACTCAAGGCAAGCCAATTCTATCACATCTTACATTTTTGTCATCTTGGACTCTGCCCTTCATCTTTTCCCTCATTCATTTGGCAATACTGGATGTCTATTCCCTTCCAGGTTCTAACTCATCATCCTAAAGTTCTGTATTTTCTCTTAACCATTCCCTCATAATCCCAGATCTTTCCACTCTGTTAATTCCTACTCCATGATAAGCAAGCTTCCAAAGTTCTGTGTAAAATCCTCCCACTAGCTTTATCTAAAACTGTAGTTCTCTGCTATTTCTTCTGCCCTAAATTTGATTCAAATATATCCTTTCCTCTTCATCTCTAGGATCACTACTTCTTTTAGGCCCTCATCACTTCTTGACTGCATTACCAAAACAGACATTAAACTGGCTTCTGTGTCTAACTTCCTTGGAAATCATGCTTTACATTGCTATCAAATTTATCTTTGTAAACTAAAAACCTGTCCATGCTTCTTTCCAGACTGAAATCTTATTTTGGGGATAAAATCTAAACTTCTCAGCATGATAGTATTTGCTTCCCAGCTATCTTGGTAGTCTCCCCTCTTATAAGGCCCCTCATGCTTTAGGGTCTAGACATAGAAAAAAAATTTGCATTTCCCCAAAGGTTCTCTCAAGTCACTCATTTGTCCTGCTGCCCAAAACACCTTCACCTGAGTACTGTTCATTCTTGAATGCTTGGTTAAGTATTTCTTTATCACAGAACTCCCCTCCTAATAAAGAACTCTTTTTCCATCACCTGAGCTGAGTTCCCTCAGCATCAGGTGTGTACCCTTCTGCTCTCCAGGCACTTCTTCATCTCTCCCAAAGACAAACTTCTACCTGGTGCAGGTCCTGGGCAAAAACAGGTTTCTTGCCACCTCCTGAGGGGAAAATGGCAGGGTCAAGGATGGAGGGAGGTTTTCTAACTCAACCCACTGGTAAATGTCTTCTGCCTGGATTTCAGTCCCTCACTAAGCTAATTAGCACCCCAAGGACAGGAAATGTATCTTTTCTGTATCCCTGTATACTGGGGAAAGTATCTGACATATATGGGCCAGGCAGTAAATTATTATAAAAATGACTGAATAGCCTACATAGAAAAGTAAAGAAAAATATCCCAGTACATAGTAAAAATAAGCATCTGCCCAGAACATACTAGGGATAAGTACTGGTATTATTTAGGGAGTACTAATTCAACTATTCATTTGTCCCAATTTCTCCTTCTCCCACAGAATCCATATTTGAGTGTCCCTTTCCCTATACACTGAGGAATGAAAAAGGAAAGTCACTGCAGAACCACACCTACAGTTCTACAAAGGCATTTCTGGATGGGTATCCTAATTTCAGACTCTATGCAAGCAAGCATAAGAAACTAAATCTTTAAAAGAACTAGAAAATAACTACTTACATCGGTTGCTACTAATATCTGAGAAGTTTGACTCTTTTGGGTCAATGTGAACATTTCTGTTTCTAGTAGAATCTTCTCTACTGTGTCCATAACGTTCTTTCCATTCCTAGGATAGAAACACAAATTAATATATAACAAAAGAACTCTGACAGAAAGTAATTCATCAGTGTCAACAGATTATGTACCTACAGTAACATAATTCTCTTTCATCAGAAATTCATTGGATAATCAGTGTAATTAACAGTCATTAAAAAATCATAGGTCAATAATTTTTATGTCTATATGATTTTAATATAGTTTCCAAACAGTTTTACAAACAGTTATAGAAATTTTTTCTGACTCTGGTTATTTTAAGTTATTGAATTTTTCTGCCTAAAATGTCAAAATCATATTATGACTATAGTAAGTTTACCTGGACCACATAAAAGCTATGAGAACTCATAATAATTCATAAGATGTTAACAAAAATTTCTCCCATCCAAATAAAGTACAAGCTTTAGAGACCTGAAAAGTCATTTTTGGTAGCAAAATTAAAGTTGTATACAAACATAATTAGAAATGACTTACAAGCATTGTGCATAGTCTTAACTGCAGTAAAACCTTATTAACTGGGATTCTACTCATTAAATTCTCAGAGCTGAAAGGAACACTAGAGGTTGCCTAATTCAACCTCCGTGCAGTGCACGGTTTCATTCTAAAATAGCCATGCCAAAAGTTTTTCAGCAATCTTATGAGATGATATGGAAATTTCTGTGTGTAATTAGCCCACTGCAATTTTGGCAAGCTGTGAAAGTTAGAGGTTCCTGTAAAGAGATGAAATCTATCTCCAGTAGATTCCACTCAGATTCTAGTTATGTCTTCTGAAAAAAAGAACGAGTATCCCCTCGCACAACACACACTAAATATATGAAGACAACTATCATGTCTCCTCTGGGTCTTCATTTCTCCATTATAGATAGAGCCCCATGTTGAAAATTTGTGGCAACTGTGACTAGATTTTTCTAATTTTTTGCCTTTTCACTCTTTAGGAAGAGGTTAGTTTGCCTCAGCAAACAGAGAACTGAAGAAAACTTAAAGAGGAATACAATTAATGTCATATTACAAAAAAAGCATAATAATTTTAAGGCAATCAAAACTACTTAAATAGCAAGATTGCATGAACTTACTAATTTATTCAACAAATATTTAATGAGCACCTACCTAAGGCAAGAGTGTGCTGAAAGCTGGACACAAAGTAACTTAATATCAGTGACTTTTTAGAACTGAGCTTATAGGACACTTACTATGTATATCAAAGTATTCAAACTACCTTTTTAAAAAATGTGTGTTATCATTTTCCCACTGTTCTTTGGTCTTTAGCCAATTATTCTAAATCAGTAAGATTCTTAATGATATTTCACATTAGCCTTTAGGTAACAGCAATTTAATAAGTACTGTACTTACTCTTCTTCGATTTTCACCTTCTTCTTGCCTTTGTCTTTTTCTCTTCTCTAGAGACAGAAAAGTGGTCTCAAATTTGGTATAACACGGTTTAATAGGATGTAGAGTAACTGAAGTAAAGGTATCAGGCTATGACTAATTTCCTTTAAATTACTACAAAGTCAAAGGTAATAGGTTATTGTTGGAAAGGACCTTAGAGGCCACCTTACTCCATAGAGGATGGCTTCTCTATTTTTCTTGGGAGATGGCTTTTTAGCTTTGTCTAAATAGTTTTCCTAAAAACATTATAGTAGTTTAGGAAAAGTTCTTCCTCAGGGTAATTTGAAATCTGTTTCTCTGTAGCTTCTCTTTTCTTTATGTCTTATCTTCTAAGTTAAGTCCATACTTTTCTTCTTTCTGCATAATAGCCTTTTCCCTTACTCTCTTCAGGCTATACATATTCTTGCTTTTTTCCCCAGGAGATATGCTCTACAGACTCATAATTCTGGCTGTCCTCTAAATACCTTCTAACTTATCAGTCTTACTCTTGGAAATCTTGACCAGGACTGGATATGAAACTCCAGATGATGCAAAAAGCAGTAGAACTATTAAATTAACTGGACACTACCTTCTTATGAGAACATGGGAAGGCTATACTAATTTATTTGAAAACCTCAACATATTATGGCTTACATTTAAACAATGATCACACAAAAGCTCCAGACCCATGTAGAGAGAATATTTAAGAACCAATGTTCCAAAGACTCAAGTTCCGTTTTTCTTTTCCCGTCCTACCATTATTCTCAACATCAAGAGATGTGTTACATTCAGTTTTGAGATTAGATACTAGGAGAAGGTCATGTATTCTAACAGATTGTTAATGCCTGAATGATTTATTATGTAGTATTTAACTGATGACTCTTTAAATTAACGAATTTTGTAGTTGCATTCAACTTGGCAAATCTGTTTCAAGACAAACACAAAATGACTCCAGCAACATACAAGGGCATTATTTAATGACACATATACTAATCATTTCTACTGTAGAATTTCTTATGGACAGATGAAACAATCATTTATGTTTTCAAGTTATTTTTACTATGAAGGCTGTATGTAGATTTTTAGCTAAAAACTATTAATTTCTAGACATTAAGAATTATAAATTATACAAACATTAACTTTGTATTTTGAGTCTTAGCACTTAACCCTTCATTTATTTTGAAAGACAAATCTTACCTCGTCTAATTAATTCTTTTCCTTCATCAACTAAGTCTGATGTCATATCATTATCTCCCATGAACTGCTGAAAACCAAGTAGATTCAAGCAACGAGTTCCCAAACTAATAAAAGAAGATTTTCAAGAAGATGAGCATTATTTCACATTGTAAATCTTGTTCTTTAGTACTGTCACCCCTAAAGAAGCCTATGTTTTATTATTAGTTATCATGGCAAGTTAAGAAGTACTTCCTCAAGAAGTACTTATTTCTCTTTCTGAGATGCTTATACACTCAGTACTCCACTGACTAGGGTATGCACCCAGCTTTCTTATGGGACCAAATTAAATCAGGTCATTAGCATACCTTCAGAGAACTGATATATCAGGATATTAAACAATGACTATAATACAAATGTAACTTATTTTCTTATATTCAACCAGCAATTTTAACACTGAGAGAAAAAAAAACATAAATAACCAGAATTTCCAAGTGTAAAATATCCTGGTTTAGAAAATCTTAATTATGTAAATTGGTTTTTCATGATCAATTTTTTATGCTAAGAGCTAGTCAATTCTATTCAAACAGCTTTTATTATAAACTCAGAATTGGTTACTGTATCTTACTTATCTGGGGACTATCATTTTATCTTATTTGGTATTTACTTCAGATCTCATTGTTGTGAAGGACAAGTCTACTCTGTAAAAATATGGCATGTAAGGAAGGAAGTGATAGATGGATAGGCAGGGTTGGTATTTGTTAAGATCCTACTATGCATCAATTTACAAATACTCTTATTTAATTCTTACTATAGCCCTAACAGATAAGAAAACAGAGACCCATGGAGTTAAAGACTTTGCTAGAGATCATTTAATGAATTTTAGATCTGGGACTTAAATCCAAGCCACAATAAAGACCATATTTTTATTACCTTAATTCTCAAACTTTTTCACTGATATTTATCTAATGGCAGAAGCCTGAACACATACATGGAGCAAGGGGTAGAGAAGAAGGACAAATGGGAAGGAGTGTGTGTGTGAATGTGTGTTGGGGGGAGGGGATAATAGTGGAGCAGTTAAAAGTGAAGAGCTCCTATTTTACAGTAGCAATGCATAAGAATCTGGCTAATTCATAATATATCTGCTTGTTTTAATCTGTACCAGTGTGTAAAAATCTGGCTAATTTATAATATATCTGCTTGTTTTAATATGTAAGAAATGTTTTATATGACTTACCATTAAGTAAAATTGGTGTTTCATGATAATTCTGTAACTAAATATTCCCTGCCCTCTTCATAGCCTTATAGGAATACTATATACCCCAGAATGAGATGCCCCAAACTAGATCATTGTTTCTGGGAAGATCATAGCTTTTTCTAAAGTGTTGGGCAACAACCTTAATATTCTCTAAGCAGTTAAGTCTGAATACAGCTCCATGTATAGCTATGGTGCTAGTAATATGGGAATTAGCTAGGCTAATTATGGCAGTATTTGAAAAGAAAATGGACCAATAAAGCAAGTTACCACTGAAATATCAGTAAGGGATTAGTTCATATATTTCTGTAACAGAATATCTATTTTGAGAGATAATTTGAAAACTGAGGAATGTGATTCTTTAAAAACAAACTGGCATGCCAAGTTAATCCTAATTAACTCTAAAAAACATTTTAATGGATTATTTTTGACTTCACAATTTTCTTTTTAGAAATAATTTCTTATATTTGTTTAAGATTTTCTAGTTAACAAAGCTCTATCCCACCCATCTATTACTTGATCCGGTAATAATCTAATACAATCTAATAAGGTAAGAAGAGATGCTAATCTTGCCAACACAACTACTAACATGAGACGATATAATTCATACATCACAAGCTTTTAATGTTCCATTAGTAGTTTTGGACATGTAAAGTATGACTGGTCTCTACAATTTTCACAGTATAAATCTATTTGTTTTCTACAACAGAAAAAATTCAAAATATTAGATTTACTATGAAGTCATATTGCAACTTTATTTTAAAGTATAACCCTTTATTTTACTTATGAAAAGACAAAATATAAATGTTTTTTAAAATTCAATAGAGAATTTATTTCAAACAAAACTGTTTACTCAATATCCTGAGTATATGCATATTATTTGTAATAACTATGTAAAGCTACTGGAAGATTTAAATGGTTGAATGAAACATTTTCATCAGAAAAGCAAAATGATTAACATCAATAAAGTATTTTTTAAGAAGTGGTCTTTTTGCTGTGTCACAACTACTTAAGTAGTGATGAGGGAAGACCAGAGTACAGGATAAGGGAACCTGAAAGGTGGAAGTACAGAAGAAAAGGGGCTAGAAGTCAGCACAGCTGTCTTTAATTTCTTTTGAATCTCACCCTTGCCAAGATTCTATCACTTTTTCTAATCATGTGAAAATAATAGCCTGTGTACTTTACAGCCTTAACTGTTCTGCCTAATTACAATTGCTCCTTAACTAATGCTCTGGGCTGGTAATGGTCTGAGGCATCTAGAAACTCAGTAATGATTGTGGGGAAAACACTAAGACTAAATTTACATTATTGGATAGAAGCTGGGCATGGGGTATTTTATAAGCTACAATGGCTGTCAGTGTTGAAGGCCAAACTTACAGTTAACACTCAGAAATTAATCTGATCACTTTGTAGCCTAAAAACTCCACCTCTTTTCTTAAAAATACCTTCAGGAGGAAGAACCTGACCTGTTCACTTAAGCAATCCCTTTACACTATCCCAGATCCCCACAAGCCACAATTAAATAAACAACCAAAACCCAACCAGTGAATATTTAAAAGAGCTTTAAAGAGAAAGGATATTGTCTTGCCAATGGGTGTCAGCCCCTGGCAAGTTTACTATGGATTCAGTGTGACCAAAGAAGTGATGGTAGAACGTTTCTTTGGGGTGAAAGGCTTTTATACTGGCTTGTTGTCCCAGCAGTAGGTCGAGCACTAGCCTCTCTGCCTTTGCCCAGAGCACTGGGCTGAGTTTTCTATATAGTGCAATAATAGCTTTATTGCCTACAGGTGTGGAAGTGGTAGCCTAGCAACAGGCCAGTTACATCATCAGGTGGTTTAAGTTCAGTGAGGATCCTGGCCACAGGAACCCCAACTTCCTCATACTAGGAAAAAGATAATTGGCGAAGTCGGCAGGTGTAGATAAAATGAGAGTTCCTGTGGCCAGGATTCTCACCTGGTCCTGGTTGATTAGCTCACTGCACACCTGTGGGCAATACATGGCTGTTGACTCTATATAAAGAGCTCCGCCCAGTGCTCTGTGCAAGACATGGTGGTATGGCTGCAAGGCTGCAGGAGAGCAGAGCAGAGGCTGGAGTGGTGGCAGCACCAAGGACAGAGGCCCAGAGGACGGCTGTGTGGGACAGCTATGCAGAGAGGCCCAGAGGACGGCTGTGTGGGACAGCTATGCAGAGAGGCCCAGAGGATGGCAGTGCTGGACAACTATGCAGAGACCCAGAGGACGGCTGTGTGGGATGACTGTGCAGAGGGGCCCAGAGGCAGAAACCAGCCTGCTGCATACACACTCGCTCTAAGTGAATGGGATTTTAGTGACTGACCTGCCACCTGGAAATAAAGTTGGGTATAACCCTTTCACCCCAAGAACGTTTTGCTGTCAATTTCTTTGGTCACACTGAAACCACAGTGAACTTGCCCGGGGCTGAAACCCATTGGCAAGACAGCAGGGTTCATTGTTGACCAAGGAAAAAGACAGGCTGCCCTTATGGGAGGGGTGCTTCAGCGTGCTGCCCCTATGAATGGGGAGACAGTGGATTGTCCCCCAGTGAGTATGTAGTCTGAGGTGTCTTGCCTCCTAGAGGATTGGGCCCCACCCCAGAACTGGAGGCAAGTAGAGGTGATACCTGAGGCAGTAGGGGTGGCCCTTGGTATAGTAAGTAGGTCTTTTGAGAGACAGAGTGCCTGTGAGGCAGCAGGGACTGTGGGTTGGCTGCTTCTCACAGTATTAAAAAAGTCTACGGAAGAGAAGAACATTCTCCTGAAAAAGACCCAAGAAATGGAGGCACGAGAATGCGAGCTGCAAACTGCTGTGGATTCCCTGAAGAAGGAAATGGCATTGATGCGAGAGGAGGCAGCACGAGAACGCTGGCAGCAAGGTGCCATTGAAGAGGTAAAAAGTTCCTTACAGAATGAGATGGCAGTGCTGCCAGGTGCTCTGAAAGAGGAAAAGCCATCAAGGAAAAAGACAAACTCCCAAGGGAGGGAAGCACAGGCAGAGGTGGCATGAGAACGCCAGCTGCGAAGCATTGAGGTGAAGGTAAGAGAGCTGCTGAAGACTGAGCTAGCATTGCTGCGAGGCACTGTAGAAAAGATTAAGGATGTAGCAGAGGAGGCACTCAGGGGAGGGGAGATAAAGGTGCTATCAGCCCTAGAAATGGAGGAGCTGGGGAAGGATGAAGGGTGGTGTGGGGGGCACTGACCCCTCCTGTATTGGAAGCATGCCCAGTGGTTGTAAAGAAAATAAAGACCCTGCAGCCGGAATTCCCCAAGGAGAGGAGCAGCCCCCTCCCTAGGTCGTGGAGCACTCTATGCTCTGCCCTCTACTCAGGCTGAGCTGGTGGATTTGGGCTCTCAGTTTAGGCAGAAGCCCTCGGAGTCAATATCAGCTTGGCTCCTGTGTCTGTGGGACTTAGGGGTGGATGGAATTGTTCTGTCAGGATCAGAGATGGGAAAGCTAGCTTCCCTGACAGTTCAGTCCACCCTGAGGCAGCAGTTACAAAACGCACATCAGACCCCAGTGAATCACTCCCTCCTCGACTGGCTTATGGCTGCACTTCACGCTGTGTGGCCCAATCCAGGTGATCTACCATCCTCTCCTGTTAGATGGCAGATGTATGCTGAGGTGTTACGAGAGCTAGGCATAAGAAATGTCATCTATAGTCCAGAGAATAATGGCCCAGATGAAGAGATTTTCACTACTGGGATGAGAAATACTGTGCTTAAAACAGCTCCCACATCCCTCTTTGGCTCTCTAGCGGCCATTCTTTCCCCTCACTTAGGGCATCCCATAAGCAAGGTGACACATACAGTAGCAGACTTAGGAGAGGCTGAAGCAATGAGAATATGGAAAGAAATAAGGTCTGCTACTCACAAGAAGAATTTAAAGAGCCCCATGAAAGTTATGAGGACCCAGATGTGGGTTGATTTAATACAGGCAGGAGCAGATGGAAGGAAATTAGATGGGAAGTCAGACAGGATCTTACTAGAGCTGTGGCAATAACTGAAACTAGAGCAGAAGTTCCACCCATTAAGACCAAAGAGGTAGAGGTCAGAGACAGAGCCCCAAGTCTGGCCTGGGTGTTTGCAAGACTTCCTACTGGAGAAGGAGCCAACCTCACTTGAGAAGAATCACTGAAGCCAAAGTTCGGCCACTAGAATATCTTGCTGACAGCACCAATTGCACTGAACTTCAGAGACTCCATTGAGTGGACATGGCCTTGGACCTTTCGACACATGGACCAACGATGGCTGGCTCTCCTGGCACCTTGGGGACAAGGCCTGGAAGTTGGCCTCCTGTGTATTCCTGGAATAACAGCAGAGTGGCCCCCAAAGATCACAGTAGTATATCCTGAACAGCCAGAAGGTAGGAGCATCTTTCTGGGGAGTTTTGTTTTATCATTATGGCCAGGGCATGCACCTCCAGTAGCACTATATATAGAACCTTCAGTAACCCCCACGGGGAAAGGAATAAAAGTATGGTATACTAGATCTGGAAGGGTCCCCTTTCTGTTACAGTCGTATCACAGGACCACTCTCTTGCATGCATCCTACCTGATGGACAAGATTTGCCTATGTTGGTGTCATTAAAACGTGTCTTATCGTCCTTAATGTCTTTGTCAATTAGGAACCTCCTCTGGCTTAAGGATTATTATAATTTTTGTTATTAGGATCCTCCTCTGACTTGAGGATTATTATAATTTTTGTTACCTGTATCAAAATCTTGTTGTATCTTAATTTTTGTTATAATCTCTAAGTTGCTATCCTCTGTTGCTGTTGTGGAATATGGTTACAGTGCTCCAGCTTTCTCACACAGGGACCACTGGAGAAGATTGAGAGTGTATATATTGTAAGGCGAGAATCCTGCATGGGTGGAGTGTGGGGAAGTTGGGGTTCCTGTGGCCAGGATCCTCACTGAACTTAAACCACCTGATGATGTAACTGGCCTGTTGCTAGGCTACTGCTTCTACACCTGTAGGCAATAAGCTATTATTGCACTATATAGAGAGCTCAGCCCAGTCCTCAGGTGGAGGCAGAGACCCTAGTGCTTGACCTACCGCTGGTAGAACAAGCTGGGTAATAAACCATTTCACCCCCAAAAAATGTTCTACTGTCATTTCTTTGGTCACACTGAATCCATAGTGAACTTTCCAGGGGCTGAAACACATTGGCAAGACGGATACTCAGATTGAGTTAAGAGTACAAGGAAAAGTATCCAATGTTAGGTTTCTTACCTAAAATAAGTAGCAATGCAGAGAATTACCACCAACATAGGATAATATATATAGAATCCATCTGCAATAAAGGACAAAACTTTCATGGAACCCATGATCTGAAGAGCAAGAAAAATGTGTTAAATCAGTACAGTTCTATATTTTCCATCATTAGAAAATTAAACCATATCCAGTTATATTAATAAATTTGGACTTATAAATAAAGCACTAAATGGACTAATGTTTAAATTCCCCAACAAAAGACAAAAAAATTTTAACTAAGTCAGGTGATGGATGTCAACTAACTTATTGTGGTAATCATTTTGCAATATATACATATATCAAATCATTATGTTATATACCTTAAACTAATACAATGATATATGCCAATTATATTTTATTTCCAAGAAGAAATGCTAAGAATACACACTTCTGAGAAGTGGTTGGCCTGGATTATCTACTACTACGAAGACCTGATTTGTGATCTGTATGGTGAATACCATACATCTGCTTTACATCTGAATAGTTTTATGAAACTACCCTGTGTCTAGGTAATGACCAAAGAAATATACATACCATCAATTTCTGTATAAATTAATCTGTAGAATGTAGCTATTGACATCATGACTTATGTCCTTTGTTAGAAAGCATATATAACCTTGTAAGAAAGCTCTCCTATCTGGAGCTGGAGCACTTTTCTTCTTCAGAAGAACTGTGTTCCCTGGGCAGCAGTCCTAAACCTGGGCTCAAATAAAACCCTAATAACTCCTTTGTGGAGTTTTTACTGTAGGAATTTCTTTTTGTCAATGATTTGAAGACTATCACTATAGAAGCTAATATTATAGTTCAGGTCTATTGATATTGCTAAGCTGGACAACCTATGTAAACCAAAAAACATTTTTTTTTAATAAAGGGGAGACAAATCACTTTTATCCAGTCAGTAATTATATACGTAAACTTTAAAAGAAAGTTCAATATTTAAAAAAAGATCTGTTATCAACACTACAGAATGTTTCTGCCAGCATTAAAAGAAATTTCACAGTAACATCTCATTTAGATAATGAATCTAAAAAACTGTTTTCTGATCATACTTACAGATGTATAAGCAGTTGGCTGTGTATTCTGGTGAGAGATGGACGAATCCATATGAGTCAAACCCAAGAAATTAAGACATAAAGGAGGAGTCAAACGGCAAAATAACCTGTAATAAGCATTTACAAACATAATATATAAGAAATAAAGCAGCAAAATACATCTTATATTACATTAAACTATATTAAGAACATTTCAGATCATTGTAACTATTATTTTAATCTATTTGGTATTATACATATATTTTGAATTCTTAAAGTGAACTTCCCTTACTTACCCGAGAGACATTCTAAAAATTCTATTAGCCACATTCCCCTAAAACATCAACACCTACATGGCAAAACTCCAGCCTCAAGCTGCCTGCTTTGGTGGTGTCTGCCACTGCTTTATCCTAAGAATTTGTGGAGTGCCTTTGTATGTGCGTTTTTCAAGCTTACCATCTGTACAATGTCTCAGTATGACAAGAACAGTAATATCCTAAAGGTAAATTATACTCAGTACATAAAAGATCTGAAGTTATATGAAAGTATGTCACTCAGACAAGTACAGGTATGAAGAACTGTTAAAGCTCAGTTTTGTCCAGATCAAAAGAGAATTTTATAGAACTAGAGTTGGAGAATAGGGAGAGAGGAAAATGAAGGGAGGGTGTGAGTACAAAGAGGTAATGAGAGGAGTTCTTGTGCATTGATAGAACAGTTCTGTCTTGATAGTGGTGGTGGTTATAGGTATCTACACACACACACTCACAAATGAACTGAGAATAAAAGTAGTGAGAATGCAGTCTAATTAACAGTAATGTATCAATGTAAATTTCCTGGTTTTGATACTGTACAATTGCTATATGAAGTCTCCATTCAGGGAAGCTGGGTAAAGGTTAATAGCACTTTGTACTGTATTTGCAACTTCCTGTGACTCTATAATCATTTGGGGTGAAAAAAAGGTAAAAAAAGAAGTCTTAAAGATGCCTCAGATACTGATTCCTCTGTGAACTTCCCTAAGTCCAGCTTTTATAAATACTTATTATGACTGATTTAACAATAAGGACAAATAGTGCACCTAGCCCAAGCTGGAGCCATCCCTCTAAACTCTTGCTAAATCCCCTAGCAAAAATTATTCCTGTTGGTTTTCTTAAGTCTTTCACAATTCAGTTTGAGGCCACTGAATCTCAGAACACTCTCTGACTTAGTCTAAACTCTCAAATGTTCCTATTATTTACTAGCCTACTTATTGAATCTCTAATTGGTAAATCCCTAAGGCTATGTCTCTTTTCCTTCCTAACCTAGCATACACATTTTAACCTTAAATTTCAAGCAGGATTTAGCTAGCAATCCACAAACATCTAATTAACACTTAAACCTAATCAATTAACTCATAGATAAACCAGTGTTAATGGAACACCCATAAACAGCAAAAAATAAAAGAGATCAGTAGAATACATACAATAGAGAAACTTCTCATTTCTAAATACATTTCTACTTACATGCCACTGAAAAGAAGGCTGTAAGCATCAGTCTGGTGATGTGAAGCCAAGTAATAATAGTTAAATACACGTACCCTGAACACAGTAGAATAAACACAGATACTTAGAAAGAAGATGGAAAGGAAGCAAGCAATCTGAAAGAAAAAAAACAAAAGACAATAATCCAAAACTAGTTTAAGACTAATGGATTTAATACTAACAGACTTCTATACTTTATATATACTGTCACAAATTTATCCTTTACCTCCAACTAACATTTATTGACAGTCTAAAACAAGTACAGTAACAGCTTTTTTTAACCACCTAAGAATATGAGTTTACGAAAAAAATCTACATCCCAACAACTTCAACATCCTATCTGTAAGTTTCAAATCTACCTCTTGAATGAGCCTGTTGTCCCATTCCCCTGGAAATTCTTCATGTGAAGACTGTAAGTTATATAGCTTCACTGTCATAAACAGGATAAAAGTATTCTCATACAAGAGCTTTGCACTATTGTGCACCTATTAATCTCTCCTCATAGTCCTCAGTTTTTATAGTCTGCGTAAATTGATGAAGCTCATTTTTGGAAGTCTGAATGATAATATTGTGGGAAACTTCATTTTTTTCATTAATACCAGAAGAAATGTGTAGAGAAAAGATACCACAGGTAAGGATTATACTATGAACTGACACATATTTATGACAGATATAAAATAAACTGACCTCAATGTAAATGTAATTGTATGTTTTTTCAGCCAGCTGTATGAATACTGCAAAGAGGGATAAGACAGGTGTAGTGCTGAAGAATGTGCACTCTGACCACACAACAATCACAGAGAAGATGGACAAAACCACAGCTAGTATTCTATAAAACCATGGTCGCAAAAGACATTCCCAGTACCATTCTGGAAGGTAAGAGAAAAAAATGTATTAGGAAAACCACAAAGAAACAACAGGGTATTTACAATGTTTCAAAAAATATCTCCATTCAATATACATAATAGTAAAGACAAAAGTAAGAATTTTACAATGGAGACACCAGGTAAACACAATCCTAACCAAAGATCACCAGTAATAGGACAAACTGATATCATTTGCCTTCCTGCTGTGAAGCACTGAGAACATGACCTCACTGTTACAGTATTCCTGCCAAAAATGCACACCTGCATCCATCATGAGAAACCATCAAATTCAACTTCAGGGACACTCAATAAAAAATACCTATAGTCTCCAAAAACATCAATGTCATAAAACATGAATAGAGACTGAGATATCATTCTCTAGGAAAGAAGACTAAGAAGCCATGACAACTGAATGCAATGCATGATTTGGAAGTTTTTACAAAGAATATTATTAGAATGATTAGCAAAATCTGATTAAGGTCTGTAGATGATAGTACTGTATTGATGTTAATTTCCTGATTTTGATCAATATATTTGGTTATGTAAGAGAATGTCTCTAAAATATACATGGAAACATTTAGGAGCAAAGAGGCATCATGTTTGGATTCAACTCTGAAAAGATTAAGGAAAATTATATATACAGAGAGAAAAATAAAGCAAGTGAAATGATAAAATATTAACACTTGGAGAATCTGAGTGAGGGGTATAGGGGAATTCTTTGTACTATTCTGGCAACTTTTGTTAAGTCTGACTATAGGTAAAAATAAAAGTTAAAAAAAAGAAAGGTCTCAAAATTGAAAAGGCAGTATTTTCACTTCATTATTTGAATGGTTGATCTCTTAGTTCACTCTAAATCTTTTCAATTCTACTCTCAGCATAATTGCTGGTGATTTCAATATCCACTTCAAGCTCCTTCTTTCAATATCCAGTCTTTCACTTTGATTTCCTCTCATCCAGTGATCTTGTCTTCCACCCTATCTCAACAACTCATTCCCTCAGTCATTCCTAAACTTTTGTCAATTACACCTTTCTTATAATCTCATAACAGCATCCCTGTTTCCAAGAAATACCTTCACCTAGTGTTCCTACTTCACTGTCTGACTACCTGCACCAACAATCCATTTATTCTACCACCTTTATAATTTACAGATTAAATTTTTAATCAGCTTCATATAACCACATGGTGTAAGTCAAATAATACAAATACAATTCAACTCGGCATTGGTGAAAATACACTTTTTCCCTTCAGAAAAATTTAACTTCGAGATTTATATCAAATTACATACCAAATGTAGGATTATAAAAATATTGGACAAATCTATTTTCTAGCTCTGGTGACTGAAAGGTGTGAACAAACTGACGAGTAGCACTAGTTTCATTTTTTGCTACATCTTCTAGATAAAATGCTTGTTCTAAAAGAATTTGCCATTGAACTTGAGTTCGACGGTGTCTCTGAACTGAGTAAATCACCTAAAAAAAGAGAACAAGGGTATACCTGTCAGCATTCTGATCCAACAGTGGTTCAACTCCCTACTAGGGAGAATACTTTGGTTGTCACAAAAATGAGGAAGTGCTAATGGCATTTACTGACTGGAGGCCAAGGATGTTAATTTTCTATAATACATGTAACAGCCTCAGTAAATAATTCTCCCTCCCAAAACTCCAATAGTACATCAACAGTACCCTGTTAAGAAACACAAAATTAAGACACCTCAAATAATAATGATAAAGACAGGATCAAAGGTAGTTTCAAATACATGTCCACTCAAATTCCTTTTTTGTGGGCAGTAATTGTAAATCTAACTAAAATCATTAGTAAAATAGCTATAATTAATAAAGTTACCTGTTTATGTAGTTTTACCAGACTCTTTTCACTTGGGTAAGTATTATGCTTTTCATCAAAATCTTCATAATCATCCATGTTCCTACCCATTTTTTCCTGATATTCTGTAGGACACTAGAAGTAACAGGTAGATTTTTAAAACCTTATTTGCAAAAAGATAGAAATTTTATTTTTATTAAAATCTTTTCCATTCTTGGGCATTTCTAATTTTGTCAAAAATATCTTCTTCCTTCATTGGCATCTCTAAATAGCTGGATTTTTAGTTACTAACATTTTCTTGAAAAAGAGGTAATGATGTCTTCTTACCTCTATTAACATTTATGCTCTGATATACTAGCTGGGAATGGGTAGGACAAGGGAAACCTATATGAAGCAACTAGTATTTGAGAGGATTATTCCATGCAGACACCTGAAAAACACTGTCAATTATTTCCCTAGCTAAATAATGAAGAAGAATCACTACAAATCCAAGATGTTGCATTTCTGAAAGGCATAGTATGAGAAACTAATACATGATTTGGAGTCATCTGCCTTGTCAGTCATTTATTACCTATATGAATTTGGGCAAGTTGTTAACATCCATGAATAGGTCTCAAAAGATAGTAAGTGTAAGTGAAATTATTAAAGAATTGATTATCTTGGCTATCATCTTAGTCAAAAGGAACACTAGCTAATAATCAGTATAATAAGTTTAAAATCTAGGAAAATAAATATTTTCATGGTTCTGTGGTTGCATAGAAGACAACAAGGAAACTAATTTTTGGAAGTATATGAATACCCCTATTTTAATACCAATGCATCAAAACCTTAATTGTATGGCTTCTTACTTAATATCTGTGTTAAATATCTTATAATGTCATTTACTTTATGATATATGAAATATAGAATGACATGTAGGAGCTGCCAGAAAGAGATTGAGGCCCTGGTTTATATTCTTATGGGAGACATGATCTCAGTGACCACATCCAATGACACTTTCTCTTTTTTATTTAATTTTTTTATAGGAATATAGTTGATATATAATATTATATTGGTTTCAGCTGTACAACATAGTGACTTGGTAATTGTATACATTACTTGATGTTCACCACAATAGGTGTAGCTACCCTATTACCATAGCAAGATATTACAGTATTATTGGTTATATTCTCTATGTTGTACTTCTATTACAATGACTAACTTATTCTACAATTTGCAGTTTTTTTACCTCTGTTAGCAATTGTAAAGATCTATCTCCATTGCCGTATCATGGCAATCATCATACATAAGAACCTCTATATCCATATTTTAATGGAAAATACTGGCAATAATTTATGTTAAACTTGTAATAACAAAAGAAGACCTCAGTTATAGGCTATTGTCTTACTTTTTGTTGCTTTTCTATAATATAAATTTATATTTCAAAAGAAAATAGATAAGAATATTATTAATTACCTTCTTAAGTATTGTATCAATACATTTTCTCAATGGGTGGTTATACTTGATACTTTCATTCACTTTACGAACCTCCTATAGAAACATTAAGAAAAATAAAAAGATTTCCATTTCTATATATATGTTTCAAATGAGAATGCTCTAGGTACTCTACTCTCACAAGTTTAGTTTCAACCCAAATTACCTAGCATATACATGAAGTTCCGTTCACTGAATAAAAGGTCTGAAGAACACAAGTAAAAACACAAGTTATAGAATAGCTATGTCTATACCTTCAAACTTTTTATTACCTTCTAAATTTACTCCCTTATCATTTGCTTACTTGGTACAGAAAGATGAATAAACATTATAAAAAAGTCGCAATTGATCAGACAAACTTTGTGATTCTCAAAGAACAGGATTGTGTTCCTCCACCTTGCTCATCAAGCTCAATTACCTCATTATCTAAAATACAGTGAAGAAACCAGATGAAGCAAAACAGGCCATAAATGTCACAAAGCACCTACTCTTTTCCCATGGCAGAATAATCCACAGAAGTCACAACTAACAATTCAATCCATATCTGTTTAACACCAGGTGCCAGCACTGTGCTAGGTTTAAGGTCACTTCAACCTATACTTGAGAGTAGAGTGGGAAGATAAGGTGTTATAGATCTTTAATAAGACTACAGTCTGGTGATGAGATAATTAAATAAGAAATTTAACAAGTATGAAGGGCATAATGGGATTAGGGAGGGGAATCCTTGAAACCAGTAGTTCCCAAACAATCACAATATTCTATAATACTAATGAAATTTTGAATAAAATGGAACCACTTGTCTAGGCATAACAAACAGCATGCTCAAAGGCTGGGAAGCAAGAGAGAACAAACTGACCAGGGTATTAAAAAGAACATTCTCATTGTAGAGAACGGCCTTAAGGAATACAAAAATGGAGGCAAGAAAACCAACTGGCTTATACACAAAGTTATGAAAAAACATTTATCATTTATATGACAAAAAAATCACTATCCTTAATATATGGAGAGCTTTTACAAATCAACAGAAAATTGGGAAGACAGAAGAAATACAATTACCCCAAAAAATCTCTGAAAAGATATTCAAGCTCACTGAGAGCAATTTAAAATTTTTTAAATGAGAAGTTTTCTTGCAAAATTATAAAAAGTTGGTATCGTGTAATGAGGTAAGATTGTAACGAACAGTCCACCCCATATACACATTAAAATGTGATGTAATCTACTTGCAAGACAATTTAGCAATATCCATCAAAATGTAGACTATGCAGACACTATAAATAATCTGTTACCAACAGACACTGCTCCTGTCAAGAAGCTTAGCTTAATGAGGAAAATAGACATTATACAAATTGAAATTGTGTGAAAACTGCTGTATATCCTAGTGTGGGAGGCTTTCTGATGACTTGATTATTTAAGCTGAGATTAAAAAAAAAACACGAGTAGGAGTCAGCCAACCACAGGAAGGGGCAAGAATATTCCAAACAGAGGGAAAGCATGTACAAAAGCCTCCAAGCAGAAGTGAACAAGGAATTTCAAGGAACTGAAAGTCCAGTGTGACTAAAGGGAGAGTAAGAACCTAAGTAGCACTAGATGAGGCTGAAGCAGGAAAAGCACTCCAGAAGGCCTCAGTACAGTTTATTTTGAGGTCAGTGAGTGAGGTCTTAAACTGGGAGTGACAAGATAAGACTTGGATTTTTAAAAGGTGCTTGAATCACCATTATGCTACAATTTTCTATTACTAAGCTGCCCTAAAGTTGTGACAACTAGTTAGCATAAAACTTTGAATATAACTATACAGTCTGGTCATACATTACTTGTGAAACATCATATTTTCCTTTTAATTCTTTTGTCCTATTAAACAAAAATAGGTATGAAACAGTTAATTATTTTAATTTGCTATTTCTGTTATAAATTTAAAGTTCCCTCAAAAGTTCATAATTTTTATAAAATGTAGGAAGCATTTGAAATATTAGCTTATTTTCTTCATATAAAATAACTTTGAGTTCTGTCATTACTATGCCTAATCAGTTCTTACTAGGTAGGCCAGACAAAACATGAAGTCAGGATAATGGGCAATTTTTAGTGGAAATAAGTAACTTTCTCTCTCTTCAAAACCCTCTATCTTGAAAAATGACAAAAGGTATAGGTGACCTCTTAGGCTATCTAGCAAACACCTTCTGAAAGGTTTGACATGGCTTTTAAGTTTTATTAATGCTCCAAAGAAAAGTAATAGACACACAGACGTATACATTCACTTCAGAGAGAAACATATTGTAAAAGCAGTAAACTGGTTCTTATAAAACTGCATTTAGGAGATTTTGTGGACAGCTGAAAAATATAATTAATAATTACCCCCAAAAAGGTGATGGAACTCTGTGATCTGTTAAAATATGTATTCAAAACCAGTGCATTTAAAAAATTTTCTCTAGATCATCCATATTCTTGTCCCATGCCTTATTTTGCACACCTCCAACAGACTGATCATCCTAAACCATGTACAGGGTCATGTCCCTTCCTTCTGCAAGATGTTAATGATTCTTCACTGCTTTCAAAACACAGTCTGGGCTTTTCAGTCTGACTTTTAAGGCCCTGCTATCTGGCTACAACATATCTTTCAAATCTTATAAGTTTTATCTTTCCAACGTAAATCTTATGCTCAATTAATTTGGTTTTAAAACCTGATAACCAACCAGCATGCTGTCAGCTATGAAAATTCCACCCATCTCTCAAGGCCGGATATTTCATTTCCTCCATTTCATCTCCTCCTCTGATCACTAATTAGAAGTGAATCTCTCTATACCAGAGCATTTCCTTTGTATCATTTATATCACATTTACCACATACTATAAGGAACTGCACAATTTTTCACTCTAGATAGTTAGTATCCTAAAGACCAGTTCCGCACAGCACTTAACATGTCAGGAAGACCGTAAGTATTTATTAAATAATGAAAGTTTTTTCTCAAGTTTAAAAAATTTTAGATATTCAGAAAAAAAAAAAAGAAAATATCCTGAACTCCTTTGAAGTATATGGATGGACGAAGAAAGTCATACCTGAGAAATCATGCATTTTTTGAGGGGCAAAAAAAAGGTTGGAATTCTCTTGGTATCTCTGTGGGTCTGCTGCTATTTTCATAACACCCATTAAGAGTGTTTTTATACAACAAATAAACATATAAATTAACATTTTGTACACCTTAAATTTACACTCTTACATACTGTGTAAATATGCCAAATATATTCATTAAAAAAAAGAGTGGTTTCTTTTTTACACAGATAATTTTCTCTTATCTAAACTTTAAAAAATCCCTCACATCATAAGCCTGTAATAAAACAGCAAAGAAGGCACCAAGGCCAGTCCTTAATATTCCACATCCTATTGCTAAGCAGAGGGCTCCCACCTACCAAATAACAACCACAAAATCTTTCTTCAATTCAGATATTAAAGATTCCTAACAAAATCTAGGTCTCCAATAATAAACTAGATTTATGTATTTGTTGAAGGAATATTGGATGAACTGGTGAAATCCATTGTCCTCCAATCTGAAACAGCCGAATTTAATACCAACTTTTGTGGGGAACACCATGAAATTTAAGTTATCTTCTTTTAATTATTTTATTATCAAATACAAATTTTCAACCATTTTTTTCAAAAAATTCAAAATTGCAAACATATCAAATATAAATACAAAAATTATCACACACAAATTATCTTCTTTTGAAAAGTGTAATAATATCATGCCTGATGAAATGTAAAATAAAATTATATTTATAGGAGATTTACACCTACATTTTGAATCAATGTTTTCTGCTACAGTTCTTACATTTGGTGGAGAATAAATGCTGAAAAGCCAACATAAAGATTTTCAATCACACCATACATCCTTTTGTTCATGTATTCAGTGACTTTAAAACTGGTTGCCAAATGTCTAAGAATCTAGAGGACTAGGGAAGATGTTACGGGTTCAACTGTGCACCTTCACCCCAATTTATATGTTGGAAGTCCTAATCCCCAGTCCCTTGGGTGTGACCTTATTTGGAAATAAGAGTTATTGCAGATGTAATTGGTTAAAGTAAGATAAGGTCATACTGAAGTGGGCCCTTAACCTAACATGACTGATGTCCTTATAAAAGGGGGAAATTTGGACAAAGACAAGCATACAGGGAGAATACCAAGTGAATATGAAGGCAGAGATCTATAAGCTAGGGAATACCAAAGATGGCCTGCACCCCCAGAAGTTAGAGAGGCATAGTATAGACTTTCTCTACAGTCCTCAGAAGGAACCAACCCTGATTTTGGACTTTAAGCCTCCAGAACTGTGAGATGATAAACTTCTGTTATTTAGAATATCCAGTTTATGATACTTCGTTATGATATCTCTAGGAAATTAATACAGAAGCCCTCCTTAAAGAATTCTTGCTATGTTGAGACCTGAAAAGGAAGTAGGAATTAGCTGAAGAGAGTGGAGAAAAGAACATTCCAAGAGTTTGGGAATAGTTTGCTCAAGGACAGAAAAGAGAGGCAATGAATGTAATGGTTGAGAGTAGGGGTGGGCAAACCAGAGCAAATCTGGCCCACCACTTGTTCTTGTTTGGAAAACATCATGCACATTCATTTACGTATTTTCTATGGCTGCTTTCATGCTACAGTGACAGAGAAGTTGCAAAAGAGACCACATGGCACACAAAGCCTAAGCTAAAACTTACTATCTGGTCCTTTAGAAAGTTTGCCAATCCTTGTTAAAGCAAAAACTAAAGTTAGACTTCCTGGTTTGCTCACTCAGTTGTGTGAACATGGGAAACTTATTTAGCTTCTCTGTGCCTCATTATCTTCATTTATAAAATGGGAATAAAAACAAAATCTCCCCCACAACGTTGTGAAAATTTAATGTATTAATAAATGCCAAGTGCTTAGAAAGTCAGAGGCAAATAACTAAGTCTATATACTTGTTTGCGATTATCATCATTATTAAGTTTTGAGAAATCAAAGTTAAGACTCAGGCAAATTTAAGACTGTATAATTGTTTGCTACTTCATTGTCATTTGCAAATGTGAGGAACCAAAGTTGACCAATGTGAGGAAGACAGGTTTCAGATAGGGCTGGAGAGCTAAACATGGGACAAATCATTTTTAGTAGGTCACATCAAAACATTTTGGAGTCTATTCCAACATGAATGAAGAGCTTTCACCATGAGGTTTTAAGTTGGAGTAACATCATCAAAATAGCATATTTTCTCAGAAGAGCAAAATGTGAGCTGACTACAATAATGTCTTTATAAATCCATAACCAAACTATTATTTAACTGCAAAATTTTATAATATGTTGTATATTTTTGTGCATATTACTGAAATTAATACTTTCAACAACTTTGTGAAGTTGATTCAAGTCATGCATTTTACAAGTGAGTAATGAAAGTGCCTTATTACAATTACAGATAGGTAACAAAATTTACTGATACAAATTCCCCATGCAAATTGTTGTCTAAAGATGTTTTCAGACTTGGTGGGATTACATTGGGTAAAACTTTCAGGGGGAAGTGTTCTCTGATTGCTGTCTTCACTCCCACTCTGTCAGGGTAACCATATAGTTTATCATTTAATCTGGGAGACTATTAAGACAATTAAAAATTATCCCAAGATGACAAGCATAACCCTGCACTGTTGAATATATTTGCACTGAATCTTTGTCAGTTAGAAGACGGAGATGACATCTCATGAAGCTGAACTGCCACGAAGAAGTCATCCTAATGGATGAGGCACTCTGAGGGACTGCACATCAACAGACCTCAGCCTAACAACAGTGTGCTAACAACAAGCCAATAGGGACTAAAAGGAGATACACACACTTGTTGACTGTTGACTATAAGGTTTAAACTGCTTACCTCCATGACATCTTCTAAAGTCTCTTCTGCATCTGCTTTCTCTGTCATCAGTTTGGCTGCCTTAAAATAAGTTTTCATAAGTAGATAACCTCTTTTTGCCCCATTCCAGTACGATCGAGGAATTTCCACTAGGCCATACCCTAACAACAACACGAGAAGAAACAGACCCCAGGTATTTGCAGCAGCTATCCCAATAGTCTGAAGTTGGTTCCTAAGAAAGAGAAAACACAGGCAGATAGTTGTGATAGGTAAGTTTTTCTGACAAAAATGTAAAATAAAACTACCTAGTGTTAAACAGTTTCTCAGCAAACTGCCCTAAAGGATGGATAGGATTTATATGAAAAAATTAAGCCTACAAATCCTCATCTACCCTTTTTGTAACAGCAGATAATCTGTATTTTATTGGGAGGTTAAATAATTTTCATTAGTTGCCTTCATACTATTAACCAAGAGAAGATTGAAAAATTTTTAAAGCCTGAAAAAAATTTAACTTCTGTTGGGGCAGATCTACACAAATCTCAGGACTACAACAGTGAAGGTTATCACTACTGTTCATTAGTCCTCTAATAGCTATATTTAAAGATGTTATTCTGTATTTTCTTTTTTTTAGTAATATGGATTATTCAGATATTCTTTTGGGGGAATTTGTAAAACACATAACTTGATATGTTTCTCGATGAAATGCCTATTTACCTGCATAGAGGAGATAAAAATTAATTTTAAAAAAGGAAATATACACAGAAACAATGTTAAGAAATGACTTTTCTTACCATTCTAAGTGCAAATGTGGGTTTACAGCTACATAAATTAAAAATGCTCCAAAAATCAGCAAATAGGTGCCATAATAGATTGCATTCTCAATCAGTGCAGTTTTGATCTTTCCAGTGATGGAAAACCCTCCTGATCTTGCATATGATTGCATAAAAGGTAACAGAATCCTAGTTGGATGGAAAAAATTATGATTAAAAATCAATTAATATGTCTATATAATCTCAAAATACCAGAAATATTTGAGTCTCAATTTTAATGCATAGATCTTTTCACAAATACATATGACTAATTATTAATATGGAATATACTACAATAGGTGATCAATTATTTTTATAATATTAAATTTTGGGAAGAGCAAAACACATTCCTGGGAGCAAAAGAGGCCGCAATGACCAGCAGAGAGAAAAAAAGAGTTTGAGTGACTAACAATGAATCTAAAAGAGGCTTTAAAGCCTTTATGAAGAGTTTGGACTGCATCCAAAGAATAGGAACCATTTTCTTTAACAAAAAGGAAACACTATCAAATTTTAGTTTTCTAAAAACTGATAAGGTTTCAGCATGCAGAATGGACTGAAAGGGAACAACAATGGAACTATTTGGGAGAGGGTTAGGGATGGTGTGGTAGAAACAGGAGGGGAGAAGATTGGTTGTCAATATAATACTGACATTGAAGTACCTAGAACACAGCCCAAGGAGCTGCACAGAAAGCTATCTAGCTTCAGAGTTCAGGAGAGAGGATTAGAAATACAGATTCAGGAGTCAAAACTGTATCAATGGTACTGAAATAATATGATGAGAAGGGTGACTATATAGAATGAGAAGGAAAGAACTGAGGTTGTCCCTTGAGAAATATCATCTTATAAAGGAGGTAGAGAAACAGGAGGAGAAGCCAGAAAAGGAGATTGAGACAGAACAGTAGAAGGCATGGAAGGAAATTATGGAGCACATGGAGTAAAAACTAGGAGAGGAAAAGTGTTTCATAGTGGAGAAAGAAAACAATAGAATCAAATGCTGCCAAGAGGTCAAGCAAATTAAGAACAGGTATGCATGAGTGGAGAAGTGGGAGAAGACAACAGGGTTTAATGGGTTGAGGAAAGAATAAGCAGTGAGCAAAACGAGACACCAAATGTAGACAATTTATTTAAGAAGTTTGGCTGGATGGATTAAATTATGGAATATTCATAAAATGTATTATTTTAAAGAAATGAAAAAATAAAGAATACTGATACACACAATACAATATAGATCAATCTTCTAAATAGATGAGCAAAAAAAAGAGATGCAAAAAAGTACATAATTGTGGAAATCCATGTTTATAAAGTTCAAAAACAGGCAAAACTCATCTAGAGTGACTCCGTCACTCCAGAACTCTAGATTAGTGATTCTATAGTCAAAATCATGGTAACTCTCAAGGAGGGTAATGCTAGGGAGAGGGGTATGAGGGAAGTTTCTGAAGATACTGTTAATGTTCTATATCATCTAAGTGCTGGTTATATGGGCATATTCACCTTGAAAGAGTAAAACTAAACACAATCTGTGCACTTTTCTGTACTAATTTATACTTCAAAAAAATAAAAAATTCCGCCCCACCCACCCTCACCAAAAAAAAAAATTTTAGCTGTGATGAGAAGTAGATCATTGAGGTGGAAGCTAGAGAGGTGGAAAGGGCTGAGATTTGAAAGACTATTTTCTTTTTCAAAGATGGGAGAATCATGCATGCTTTGTTGCAACTGAAAGATTTAAGTATAGGTAACAAGAAGGGGATGAATCTCTATTTCAGGCAGTGGGATTAATTTTAAGAGAGACTTTCCACTTTGGAAGGGAAGAAAGAAAAGATGGGTAGGTAAGTTTGTTGGTGAGAAGCTGAAAGAGCTGTCATCTGATACATGAATTTTCACTGTGAGGGATAAAGTAAAGTCATCTTCAAGGAGAGAAGACAACTATTTCTAGGATGCAAGAGGGTGGGTGGGGAGAGAGAGAATGCACATGCAAGAGCGAGCACACACAGCCACAAAAGGAACTGCAGAGGTTTGAAGTGATTGGAAAGATTTGTTCTGGAGAATGAAGAGCAATTGGACTAGAGACACAAAGGAGGAAAGGCTGGCAGTGTTGAGGGGATTCAGTTGCACATAAATTTACAGGGGCACTATGCTGTGCATGTATGTTTTTTTTATTTATTTTTTTGTAGGAATGTTGACTCAGTTTTAGAGCTCAACTGCCTGCAGAATATCTAAAATGCTCAAAAAGCAGTGGGTAAGGTGTGAGTCTGGAGAACAGCAGAAAGACCTATAGCGAATAGAAAGAAAGACACAGAGAACAGAGGGGCTCAAGATGGTGGCGTGAGAAGGGCAGCGGAAATCTCCTCCCAAAACCATATATATTTCTGAAAATACAACAAATACAACTACTCCTAAAAGAGAGACCAGAAGATACAGTACAACAGCCAGGCTACATCTACATCTGCAAGAACTCAGCATCTCACGAAAAGGGTAAGATACAAAGCCGTGACCCGGAGGGACCCAAGCACTCCCCCAACCCCAGCTCACCGGTGGGAGGAAAAGAATCAGAGTGGGAGGGAATGGAAGCACATGACTGCTAAATAACCAGCCCTAGTAATCTGCACTGGGGGCACAGACACACATTGCATGGTGTACTGGATATTAGAGAAACAGAAAAGTAAAATCCAAGACAAAGACTCTGAGTGGGTGCCCACAGCCAGCTCCCCTGGGACAAAAGAAAAGCAGGAGCTTTTAAAAAGTCTTAGAGGGACAAGGGCTTAACAGCTGGACAAAATCATCTGGGCACACTCATCCCCTGGGGGGTAACCCAGCCCCAAAGCCCCTCACGGTGATAAGCGGCCCGCCATTCATTCCCCTCTGCCGGCGCTGCAAGCAAACCGGCTGACCTGTAAAAGCTGCAGAGCAGACGGAGAGCAGCCTCACCCACAGCAACACAGAGTTTCCTCCTAGCGCGCAGCTAACCGGGACAGATCCAGAGGCTGCCAACAGTGTGCAGCTGCCCAGTGCAGACAGAGGAACCCGGAGCAAGGTATGGAAGGCACGAAGGGGTGCCATTCTTGCAGGAGAACACACCCAACGTGGCTGCAACCCCTGATGAGGTCCGGAGGGAGATAAAAGAAATGAAACAATCAACAGAGTGTCTTAAGAGCAGACGGGACGAGGTGAAAGAGACTGCTAATGCGATAGAATTCAGAGAACTGGAATACAGAGAAGCTGAGGCAGAGAGAGATAAAAGGATCTCTAGGGATGAAAGAATATTAAGAGAACTGTGTGACCAATCCAAACAGAACAATATTCACATTATAAGGGTACCAGAGGAAGAAGAGAGAGAAAAAGGGATAGAAAGTGTCTTTGAAGAAATAATTGCTGAAAACTTTCCGTCGCTGGAGAAGGAAATAGTCTCGCAGTCCACCGAAGCCCACAGATCACCCAACACAAGGGACCCAAGGAAGACAACACCAAGACACATAATAATTAAGATGGCAAAGATCAAAGATAAAGACAGAGTATTAAAGGCAGCTAGAGAGAGAAAAAAGATCACCTACAAAGGAAAACCCATCAGACTATCATCAGACTTCTCAACAGAAACCTTACAGGCCAGAAGAGAATGGCATGATATATTTAATGCAATGAAACAGAAGGGCATTGAACCAAGAATACTGTATACAGCACGATTATCATTTAAATTTGAAGGAGGGATTAAACAGTTCTCAGACAAGCAAAAGTTAAGGGAATTGGCCTCCCACAAACCACCTCTACATGATATTTTAAAGGGACTGCTCTACATGGAAGCACTCTTAAGGCTAAATAGATGTCACCAAAGAAAATAAAATCACAGCAAAGAAAGCAGACCATCCAAATACTAACTAAAGGCAAAAAGTAAAATCAACTATTCACAAAAACAGTCAAAGTAAATGTAAAAGAGTACAGAATAAAACACCTAGTATATAAAGAATGGAGGAGGAAGAAGAAGAAGGTAGAGAAATAAAGAATCATCAGACTATTTTTATAATAGCTTAACAGGAGAGTTAAGTTAGACTGTTAGATAGTAAAGAAGCTACCCTTGAACCTTTAGTAACTACAAATCTAAAGCCAGCAATGGCAAAAAGTACAGATCTATCAATAATTACGCTAAATGTAAATGGACTAAATGCACCAATCAAAAGACACAGAGTAATAGAATGGATAAAAAAGCAAGACCCATCTATACGCTGCTTACAAGAGACTCACCTCAAACCCAAAGATATACACACACTAAAAGTGAAGGGATGGTAAAAGATATTTCATGCAAACAATAGGGAGAAAAAAGCAGGTGTTGCCCTACTTGTATCAGACAAAATAGACTTCAAAACAAACAAGGTAACAAGAGATAAAGAAGGACATTATATAATGATAAAGGGGGCAGTCCAACAAGGGGATATAACCATTATAAATATATATGCACCCAACACAGGAGCACTGACATAGGTGAAACAAATGCTAACAGAATTAAAGGGGAAATAGAATGCAATGTATTCATTCCAGGAGCCTTAAACAAACCACTCACTCCAAAGGACAGATCAACCAGATAGAAAATAAGTAAGGACACAGAGGCACTGAACAACACACTAGAACAGATGGACCTAACAGACATCTACAGAACTCTACACCCAAAAGCAGCAGGATACACATTCCTCTCAAGTGCACATGGAACATTTTCCAGAACAGACCACATACTAGGCCACAAAAGACCCTCAGTAAATTCAAAAAGACTGAAATTCTACAAACCAACTTCTCAGATCACAAAGGTATAAGACTAGAAATAAATTGTACAAAGAACACAAAAAGGCTCACAATAACATGGAAACTTAACAACATGCTCCTAAATATTCAATGGATCAATGACCAAATTTAAAACACAGATCAAGCAATGTATGGAGACAAATGACAACAACAGCACAAAGCCCCAACTTCTGTGGGATGCAGCGAATGCAGTTCTAAGAGGAAAGTATACAGCAATCCAGCCCTATTTAAAGAAGGAAGAAAAATCCCAAATGAATAGTCTAAAGTCACAATTATTGAAGCTGAAAAAAGAAGAACAAATGGGCCTCAAAGTCAGCAGGACGGACATAATGAAGATCAGAGAAGAAATAAATAAAACTGAGAAGAATAAAACAATAGAAAAAAAATCAATGAAACCAAGAGCTGGTTCTTTGAGAAAATAAACAAAATAGATAAACACCTAGCTAGACTTCTTAAGAGAAAAACAGAATCTACAGACATTAACAGAATCAGAAATGAGAAAGGAAAAATAACGACGGAGCCCACAGAAATACAAAGAATTATTAGAGAATACTATGAAAATGTATATGCTAACAAACTGGATAACTTACAAGAAATGGGACAACTTCCTAGAAAAATACAACCTTCCTAGACTGACCAAGGAAGAAACAGAAAATCTAAACAGACCAATTACCAGCAATGAAATTGCATCAGTAATCAAAAAACTACCCAAGAACAAAACTTCGAGGCCAGATGGATTCACTGCTGAATTTTATCAGACATATAGAGAAGACATAATACCCATTCTCCTTAAAGTTTTCCAAAAAAACAGAAGAGGAGGGAATACTTCCAAACTCATTCTAGGAAGCCAGCATCACTCTAATACCAAAACCAGGCAAAGACACCACAAAAAAAGAAAATTACAGACCAATATTCCTGATGAACACAGATGTAAAAATACTAAACAAAATATTAGCAAACCGAATTCAAAAATACATCAAGAAGTTCATACACCATGATCAAGTGGGATTCATCTCAGGGATGCAAGGATGCTACAACATTCGAAAATCCATCAACATCATCCACCACATCAACAAAAAGAAGAACAAAAACCACATGATCATCTCCATAGATGCTGAAAAAGCACTGACAAAATTCAACATCCATTCACGATAAAAACTCTCATCAAAATGGGTATAGAGGGCAAGTACCACAACATAATAAAGGCCATATATGACAAACCCACAGCCAACATCATACGTAACAGCAAGAAGCTGAAAGCTTTTCACCTACAATTGGGAACAAGACAGGGATGCCCAGTCTCCCCACTGTTATTCAACATAGTACTGGAGGTCCTAGCCACAGCAATCAGACAAAACAAAGAAATACAAGGCATCCAGATTGGGAAAGAAGAAGGCAAATTGTCACTATTTGCAGATGACATGATAGTGTACATAAAAAACCCTAAAGACTCCACTCCAAATCTACTAGAACTAATATCTGAATTCAGCAAAGTTGCAGGATACAAAATTAACACTCAGAAATCTGTTGCTTTCCTATACACTAACGATGAACAAGCAGAAAGAGAAATCAGGAAACAATTCCATTCACAATTGCATCCAAAAGAATAAAATACCTAGGAATAAACCTCACCAAGGAAGTGAAAGACCTATACCCTGAAAACTACAAGACACTCTTAAGAGAAATTAAAGAGGACACTAACAAATGGAAACTCATCCCATGCTCTTAGCTAGGAAGAATTAATATTGTCAAAATGGCCAGCCTGCCTAAAGCAATCTACAGATTCAATGCAACCCCTATGAAAATACCAACAGCATTCTTCAACGAACTGGAACAAAGAGTTCTAAAATTCATATGGAACCACAAAAGACCCCAAATAGCCAAAGCAATCCTGAAAAGGAAGAATAAAGCAGGCGGATCTTGCTTCCCAATTTCAAGCTCTACTACAAAGCCACATTAATCAAGACAATTTAGTACTGGCACAAGAACAGTCCACAGACCAGTAGAACAGAATAGAGTCCAGATATTAACCCAAACATATATGGTCAATTAAAATACGATAAAGGAGCCATGGATATACAATGGGGAAATGACAGCCTCTTCAACAGCTGGTATTGGTAAAACTGGACAGCTACATGTAAGACAATGAAACTGGATCATTGTCTAACCCCATACACAAAAGTAAATTCGAAATGGATCAAAGACCTTAATGTAAGTCATGAAACTACAGAACTCTTAGAAAAAAACATAGGCAAAAAATCTCTTGGATATAAACATGAGTAACTTCTTCATGAACGTATCTCCACGGGCAAGAGAAACAAAAACAAGAATGAACAAGTGAGACTATATCAAGCTGAAAAGCTTCTGTACAGCAAAGGACACCATCAATAGAACATAAAGGCATCCTACAATATGGGAGAATATATTCATAAATGACATATCTGATAAAGGGTTGACATCCAAAATATATAAAGAGCTCATGCACCTCAACAAACAAAAAGTAAATAATGCAATTAAAAAATGGGCAGAGGATCTAAACAGACACTTCTCCAAAGAAGAAATTCAGATGGCCAACAGAAACATGAAAAGATGCTCCACATCACTAATCATCAGAGAAATGCAAATTAAAACCACAATGAGGTATCACCTCACACCAGTAAGGATGGCCACCATCCAAAAGACAAACAACAACAAATGTTGGTGAGGATGTGGAGAAAGGGGAACCTTCCTACACTGCTGGTGGGAATGTAAATTAGTTCAGCCATTGTGGAAAGCAGTATGGAGGTTCCTCAAAAAACTCAAAAGAGAAATACCATTTGACCCAGGAATTCCACTCCTAGGAATTTACCCTAAGAATGCAGCAGCCCAGTTTGAAAAAGACATATGCACCCCAATATTTATCGCAGCACTATTCACAATAGCCAAGAAATAGAAGCAACCTAAGTGTCCATCAGTGGATGAATGGATAAAGAAGATGTGGTACATATACACAATGGAATATTATTCAGCCAACAGAAGTAAACAAATCCTACCATTTGCAACAACATGGATGGAGCTAGAGGGTATTATGCTCAGTGAAATAAGCCAGGCGGAAAAAGACAAGTATCAAATGATTTCACTCATATGTGGAGTATAAGAACAAAGAAAAAAACTGAAGGAACAAAACAGCAGCAGACTCACAGAACCCAAGAATGGACTAAGAGTAACCAAAGGGAAAGGGACTGGGGAGGATGGGTGGGAAGGGAGGGATAAGGGGAAAAAAAGGGGCATTACGATTAGCAGACATAATGTAGGTGGTGTATGGGGTGGGTAGGGCAGTACAACACAGAGAAGACAAATAGTGATTTTGTAGCATCTCACTGTGCTGACTGACAGTGACTGTAGTGGGTGTGTAATGGTGACTTGATGATGGGAGGAATCTAGTAGACATAATGTTGCTCATGTAATTGTAGATTAATGATACCAAAATAAAAAAAATAAAGAAGAAAGAAATAAAAAAGAAAGACTCAGAATGCCTCACTGGTGAAGGAAACGAAACCATGAGTATAATCAAAGCATCAAAGCTATGTAGGGAGAGTTAGATAAGATGAGCAACGATGGGACCCCAGGGAACACCAACATTTAGGAAATGGGTCACAGAAAGTCAGCACATGAAGGAAATTCAAAAGGTTGGGTTAAGCAGATAGAAAGAAAACCAGGGAATAATGGTAACCTTAGCAATAGCAATTTTATAATAAGGCTGGAAGAAGATTGAATTGAAGGTCACGAGATAAGGCATAACTGGAAAGCAAGTGTGACTAGGAAAAACTTTTGCTTCTGTTTTCTATTTCTTGTTTGTTTTTGTCTCTTCATTTATTTTAACATGGCAGAGGCTTAAACAACCAGAAAGAGGATACAGATTTAAGGGAAAAAAGTAAATGACACTTGAAAAAATTCCAAAATATGAAAGTTCACTAAAAAAAAAAAAAAATCATGTTTTTTTTTTTACTTAACCACCATCTAAAAAATTGTATCCTTCATTATCACTTACCATGTTAAAAACTGTGATGTCCAATATACTACCCTCCAGAATATCGGCATGATTCCATCAGGAATGTAACTCCATGGCTTAAAACATGGACGTTGGCTATTAAATAACAATTTGAAGCCAATTAATCATAATTATGACTTTAAATCAACTATATTATTAATTTGTGCATGGCAAAGTTCATTTATATTCAAATGTTAAATTACTGACTCTAACTTGCAAAATTTCATAGAAAACTTAAAATTCAAAGCCGTCAAACTAAAAAAATACATGCAAAGAGAACAAAACAATTTGTTCAAGAGAGGACTGCCACTAAATTTTCAAGTTTCAGTGTATTTTTAGCCACTCAGTAAATAGAGGATATAATGGTTCCTAAAAAATTAACAATCTGACTCCTTAAAAAGCAAATACGTGATGAAATCAAATCTCTGATTTGATTGGCTTTAAAACTGATGATTGACTTTAAAATACATTGTGGTGTTGGTGTTTGGGCAGAGGAGAAAAACCTTACGTGATTAATTCCTGGAAAATGGAACACTAACTAATCAGTTACTATAGCACAGCTCCTAAGATAAATGACAGCATTTTCACATAATTGTTTGAATTTTCTTAAAATACATGTATCTGAGCATAGATTCTTCCATTCATAGTCAGTCTTCCTAGACAGCAAGGATATCTTTTAGCCCAGGGGCTTCCAATAACCCATAACTGCTGCTGATCACGTTTTTAACAGTGTTTCAAATGGAGTAACATTCACATTTTAAATTTATCCTTATTCAGAGTAGATTTTAAAAAATAAATAAAAACTGCATAAAGAAGCATGTAAATACTATTTAAAGCATCAGTAAAAGCTACAGTCAACATTTATTATTTTTTACTTGGAAGTTTGATATATTGAATTCAATATAACCTTCACTAATTTGAACTCAGTCTCATATTATAATGATCTCAAAGGATGTGCAATTTGAAAGGAACATCCTACATAGAGAATAATCTCCTTTCCCTTTATTACAACCTTGTAAATTAGGCAAGAGACAAAATGCATGCCCCTTTTTTAAGATCGGAAAAAGGCTAAGAGAAAAATAGCCTTTGGAAGTCTCATACTTAGTAAGGGGTAGAAACAAGACTAAAAAATCAGGTCTTCTCCAGGTTTCTCAATAGCATCCAGTGAAATGCCTTGTGCACACAAAAAATCTTTAATTTACTTAAGATTTAAATTTAATAGAATACAAGATTATTAAGACTACTAGCAAAGGATGGAGATGGGATGGGGGTAGAATGAGCAGATATTGAAGATAAACTTTCATAAATATAAAATCTATACAGTAAAAACAATTTTTAAACAATTTGTCCCTTACAATATTAAAACAAAAAAGAAAGAAAATACCTTGGTACTGGAGTAGCAGTTGCATACAATCCTGTGATGTTGTTATTCTCAGGAGGGCTTGAGTTTGCAGCTGCATGCTTGCACCGGTTGTATATTGTCTAAACAATAATGAATGGTTTAAAAATGAAAAGGTTACCAAGTACTTAAGGGATATTGGAGTATATCAACCAATCTACCCAAAATTACCTTTCTAACTATGCTTTTTAATGGTCAAGTTTATATAGTAACACTTAAATTCAAAATATAACCTTACATATAATTTAGCTATCTTAAGAACATATCTCAAACACACTGTATGATTACAATTGCCTTTTAAATTGTGAATCAGTTTCACCTCTTACCGTACTAACATCCAGAGGCAGAATGAAGACAATAAGAAAGCAGAGATACCAAGCTAGCAGTGTTCCAACAATTACAAGTCTATGCTGTTTCTTAAAGTCTCCATATCGATGAAGTAGGAATAATGCCAGAAAAAAGACAAAAACAATCTCGAGTCCCAAAGCTGCACCACTCATTATTGAATGTTCACTTTGACTAACCAAAGTAGTTCACGTACAAGTCTGGACCATATCTGTCAACTAGAACAAAAAAATACAATATTAACATAGGAAATAACTACTACTTGGAAATTTCCTATTTGTTTACCAATGTATTGACACATTCTTCAGAAAACTGCCAGGTTTTACAATGGACTACGAATAAAAGGAAAAGGATAATTCTTACTCTCAACTACTTACATCTTATTTTTTTAAAGCATATATTAGAAATTTCACATCAATTGTATTTTCAGGAAATAAGTTATTTTAACAAAACTTACTACGTATGCTCTAAAAATGTTACAAGAATATTAGATGTGAACAGTTTCAGTAAAATGTCATTTGCAGCTTGTCAAAACTAGTTATAAAATGAAAAAAGTATGAGTACTTTAACAGGATAATGTTAGATTTATATAAAAAACACCCTTACATAAAATATCACAAATATCACATTTAATAAACTACTTACTATTTCTTTATGTAGTTGAAATAGTTTTTTTCCATTCCTCTGTGCATTTCAAGCAATATTTTCATTTTTCTTAATTGAATCCCTTTCATCACTATCACCATATCCTGCTATATTTTTCTTTAAAGCTCTTTACCTACCTGATAATAATGTATATTCTTCGTATTTTTATTGTCTCCCTGAATCACCACATCCAACACAGACTCCTGGAGAGCAGAAACTTGACTGTTATATTCAGTACTATACTGCAAGTCTCTAATATAGTGTTTGGCATAAAGTAGATATTCAAAAAATATTTATTGAATAAATAAAAATCATTACTGTATACTTTAGTATATACACAATTTTTTATTATTGCTGACTTTAAAGGCAATGTAAAACTCTTGTTATGGTCTCCCAAACTGATTTTACAAATACTTACTACAACTTAAAAGGCTATTAAAACTGCTCACTACTAACTACTATTTCAAAACTCAAATTTCATATTCTATGAAAAAACTCATACCACCACAATAAAAGTCAAATTTATTTTTAGGCCAGGAATAGATTGAGCAGTTAGGTGATAGCTCAATGTAGATTATGCTGATGAAAAAAACATTACCATCTTCAAGATCCAGCTTTTAAAAAATATCATTCAATGTGAATGTCAATGTAACATAATTATTGTCTGAAAACCCATTTATGGTTTGACCATAGATACTTAGATACTTATTTGCCTGAAGATATCTAGTCCAATGAATGTGACAGTCACAGAAAAAAGACTGAGTATCAGAGCTTACCAAGGAAATGCTAAATAAAGTATGGTAGTAGGACATGATGGAATGTTATTGAAGTATAAGATATTTTTTAAGATTACTTAATAACATTAGAAACTTACCATAACCAGTTGAAGAACACTAAAGTCACATATACTTAGCTAATATGCATAAAAAAGAATAAGACAACAATATGAAGATATCAATAACAGGTGGTAAAATTATGCACATAAGCAAACAAAATCAGTTATAAACTTGCCACTAGCTACTAATATTTTTTTTATAATGACTGATTTTTGTCAGTACTTTTAAACTGCAGGTGATTAACAAAATTAGGGATCTTCTATTCTAGTAATAAAGAAGTTATTTGATTACACCTCTTCTATACTCAGTGTATTAGTCTATTACTGTTATAAACTATTACTGTAAACTCAGTGGCTTAAAACAAAACCAGGTATTTCATAGGTTCTGTGGATCAGAACCCAGTATTTCATAGCTTCTGTGCATCAGATGTCCAGGCACATTGTGCCTCAACTGTATTCTCAAGATCAAAATCAAGGTATGAATAGTTTGTGTTCTTGTGTGGAGACTCTGGGAGAGAATCCATTTCTAAATTCATTCAGTCTGTTGGCAAAACTCAATTTCTTAGGATTATGGAACTGAGATCCCCATTTCCACTGGCTGTTAGCTGGCATTTTCCCTTAGCTCTAGAGGCCTCTTCCCAGTCTTTGCGTGTGGCCCTATATATTTCAGAGCCAGCAAAGGCTTGTCAAATCCTTTTCATACTTGAAATCTCGGAATTTCTCTGCCACCCTCAGCTGGGAGAGAGCTCTGCTCTTAAGGGCTTATCTGATCTTATTGGACCCACCTGGGTAATCTAGTCAAATTTACTGGTTCCAGGGATTAAGGAGTAGATAACTTTGGAGTCTATTATTCTGTTTACCACACCATCTACTTTTGTTCAAGTTGAACTCTTGCCTTGTTATGACACAAGGTTAAGCCTTAGGGATCTCATGAAATTGGACACAAAAATCCTGAGATGAGAAAATAAGAGTTTGAAAGCCTGTGTCTTTGACCTGGTACCTATATACAAAGTGAGGGATTGCTTTTTTACAGTCCAGAATGTCAGCATCTACCAAGGTTACTTATGAATTCCTGTGGATAAAATGAAAGTTCCTGTGGCTAGGATTCTCACCTGGCCCTGGTTGGCTAGCTCACTACAACATGTGTGGGCAATACGTTGCTATTGACTCTATATAAAGAGCTCCGCCCAGTGCTCTGCGTGACAGTGGCACGGCTGCAAGAGAACAGAGTAGAGGCTGGAGTGGTGGCAGTGCCGAGGACAGGCCCAGAGGACAGCTGTGTGGGAGGAATGTGCAGGCAGAGAGGCCCAGAGGACGGCTGTGCAGGCAGAGGGGCCCAGAGGAAAGGACTGGCTTGCTGCATGCACTCGCTCTGAGTGAACGGGATTTTAGTGACTGACCTGCCACTGTGGAAATCAAGTTGGGTATAACCCTACGTTTTGCTGTCATTTTCTTTGGTCACACTGAATCAACAGCAAACTTGCCCAGGGCTGAAACCCGTTGGAATTCCTATAGATTGTTTTGGTTTTGTCAACTGAATAATTTTTCTGTTCAAAGATAGGGATGCCATATTATCTACCTGACTCAATTATCGCTATGTTAAATTCATAAAATAACTCAACTAAAATCTAATAAAAATAAAGATTGGGACAACTCAAGTTTGGCTTATAAAAAACTCAATGCCAGGTAGAACAACAATTTGGCAGTATATACAAAAGACCTTAAAAAAAGGTACATACCTTTTGTCCTAGCAACTCCTTTTCAAATAAAGAAAAAGCAAAATGGGAACAAAGATTTATCTACAATGTTATTTTTTACGGCAGTATTATTTAAACATGAAAACATAACTTAAATGTTTTAGTCCAGGAAGTCTTAAAAATGTTCACCAGTCTCACTGACGTTCACTACCTTTTTGAGAAGAGCAGCAAGGGTTTCATAAATTACTAATCCTGTTAACCTGGCCATGGCTGACAGGAGCAGGGATCATACCTGAGTCAAGGACTACCTAACAGCAACTCTCCACTGTAGACAGTGATTATGGCATCCCACCAGATTCCCCCAGCCTAGAAGAAAGGTGAGATCCAGAGGGACACTTTAGAAATGTCAAAAGGGACAGGGGTGGGAGCTGAGGGAATGCACCTAAGAAACACACACATATGCATGGACAAATATACATTAAAATGCTAACAGTAATGTCACAAAGTAGTAAAGAGATGATTTCTGCTTTATTCTTTTTGATTTCTATGTGTTTTTAATTTTAAATAATGGATGTCTATTATTTTGTAATTTTCTAAATTACTTAAAAATTAGTTGAGTAATATGAAGGTAAAACACACAACTAGAAAATGAAAAATTTTGCTGTGGCATTAAGTGCCTTAAATTACAACTACTTTAAAATACAAATATTTTATACTACTGTGGTAAACCTGAGTTCCAAATTCCAACTCTATTTAATAATTGTGTAACTTTCTGTAATTTGTTATATGAGGATGATCAGCTGACACAGGTTGCTATGAAGATCAAAATGAGATACAAAAGTAAAATGCCAAGTAGGAGGTCCAGGCACAGAGTAGGTCTTCAATAAATGCTAATTGCTAATCTCTATCTCCTTCATCTGATGCACTTCTAGAAGATAACTAGTTGGTTCAATGGTCCCAAAGCATAGCTTTACCCTAAGTGGTCTTAAAGCTCCTCTCTCCCCTCACAAAACTATGAATGGATACTAAATGCTTTTTGCTTCTCTCTGTGGTTACTGAGATTCTGAAAATGAATGAAAAATTTACAACTAGAACCTAATGATTCATCAGACTCAGACTGTGTTATGTATCTTTATTCAGATATGTGAAATAATAAAAACTAGGAGACAATGCAGAATCCTAATGAAAAATGTAAAAAGTCATAACTAGATGTAAGTGACAAAAAGTCATCAATTCTCTACTGTGTTGCCAATGGGTTTCAGCCCCAGGCAAGTTCACTATGGATTCAATGTGACCAAAGAAATGACAGAGGAACATTCTTGGGGTGAAAGGGTTTATACTCAACTTTATTCCCATGGTGGCAGGTCAATCACTAGAATCCCATCCACTCAGAATTCCATCCACTCAGAGCGAATCTGCATGCAGCAAGCCAGTCTCTGCCTCTGGGCCTCTTACCCACGCAGCCATCTCAGTCTCTGTCATCAGCGATGCCACCAATCCAATCTTGTTCCTGCTCTCCTGCAGCCCTGCAGCCGTGCCACCGTGTCACCCAGTGGCCAGGCTCTTTACATAGAGTCAGTAATGACATATTGCCCACACGTGTGTAGTGAGCTAGCCAACCAGGGCCAGGTGAGAATCTGGCCATAGAAACTTTAACTTTATCCACATACACCAATAAAAATTTAAGTCTTCCAAAGACAATCATAATTCTCATGTTTAAAGATTCAGGTATAGGGAGATGTGCATAAAGTAAAGGTTTCTACAGCCAGGATTCTCACCTGGCCCTGGTTGGCTAGCTCACTACACACGTGTGGGCAATACGTCGTTACTGACTCTATATAAAGAGCTCCGCCCAGTGCTCTGGGCGACACAGTGGCACAGCTGCAGGAGAACAGAGACGAGACTGGAAAGGTGGCAGTGCCGACAACAGATGAGACGGCTGCGGCGGTAGAGAGGCCCAGAGGCAGAGACTGGCTTGTTGCATGCAGACTCGCTCTGAGTGGATGGGATTCTAGTGATTGACCTGCTACCATGGGAATAAAGTTGAGTATAAACGCTTTCACCCCAAGAATGTTCCACTGTCATTTATTTGGTCTCACTGAATCCATAGTGAACTTGTCTGGGGCTGAAACACATTGGCAAGACAGGAGAATTCAGCTTAGGATATAGATAGAATACTACAAGAGAATGTGGTATTCCACTCCAAAAATGTGAAGAAGTCCTTTTTTTGTAGTCATCTTCAAAAAATGATCTGAGTTCGCAATTTGACCAAGTGAACTAAATTCCAAAGTCTGACAAGCCATTCCAAGGGAAGATAGGACACATACAAGCTGTTTCATCTTTGACAAGGCATGAAAGTAAGAGGCAGCAACCATGTAAACAGAAGGTAAGAAGAAAGCAACTGGAATGTAATGGATTCTTAAAGATTTCAGATAAAGAGATTGATTTTAAGACTTAATTTGGTAATAAGATAACAATCCTTCCTAATAACAAAATATTTTTTGAAAAAGGAACAGCTAACATTTACTATGAGTTTACCAGATTCCAAGCATTGTACTAGTATTTAACATGCTTTATCAAATTAGACCCTACAACCCAGTAAGAAAGGACTGTTAGTGTCCTTGTTTAATGGAGGAGAAAATGGCATAGAGTGGGTAGGTAATCTGTCACATTCCCATAGCTAGTAATTGGCAAAGCTGGGATTCAAACTGAGGCATCCTGACTAGAGCCTGCCACACAATTAGGATTCTATACAGTCTCTTTTCCAGTCCAGATATACTTTCTTAATGACTTTTATTCTTTTAATCATTGCTTTTGTTCAGTTTTCACAGTGAACAAATAAGAACATTCTCCTATTAATAATCCCTTTACATATATCAAGATAGAATGTAAGGCAGTCATGTTTAAAATAGAATTTAACTAAGTCTTTTCACCTTGCAGGTAAGATTGCCATTACTTAAGGATAATATCTAACACTAATCTACATGAGAAAAGTAGAAAAGAAAACATAAATAGAATTGGGAAAGAATCCTTCTGTTCTTGCCCCAATCTGTCCATCACAGAGAGCATTAAACTGCAGAGATCTAAAGATCTACTTTCAAACTAATGGAGGGAAAGGATCTTCTTGAAATTTGGCTGGAAGATAGAAACTTTTTGCTATGTAATTATTCTTAGTCTTTTATTCCTTTAAGCTAAATACACTAAAAAGAAAAATTAATCTTAAGATTTACTTCATGCTCTGACGGAACTAAGGAAAAAGCACATCACCCTTCAATTTAAACAGAATCTTTCTTGTCATATTTGATTTTCAAAAAGAACACTTATTCACTGCTGAATATAGAACTTATAGTCAAATGTAATTTCCAGTCCTTTTTGACTCTTCCTGTGCCCTGATAATATCGACTATTTTGTCCCTTTGTATGATAAACACTTTCCCAATTTACAAGATCACTTTGTAAATCTATCTGAAGCTTCCAAAGAATATTAGAATTACTCAATACAATGTCATATGCAGATATAAAAGAATTGTAACTCTTTTGTCCTAAATACTGATCTAGTAATTTGACTTCTAGAAATATGGTATACCTTCCCACTAAATGGGACAGGGGTATACTAAGTAACAGTAATCAAATAAAATTAATCAGCAAAATGCAATAATCCACATCAGCAGCAATCACAATGCAGCTCTTGAAAAGACCAGACAGCAATTTCCTAGTAGCTGACAGTCTCAAGTCTTCAATGGACACAATTCCTTATCTTGAACAGAATTACATGTACCAATAAAAACTTTATTTACTATATTAAGAAAATACGCATGATTAGAATGAATGAAGAAAAACAATCCCCATTTTAGCAAGCTAAAGTATTTGTTACCAGGGCAAGCCATTAGTGAAATTATCTATTCTAGAACTGAAGACTAATTTTCAAAGGTGACATTTTCTCTTTTAAGTCCCCCACAGGACGCTGTACCCATCAACTCAGATATTTCAAGTATTCTGAGAACTAGAACTGTTCCCTAGCTTTCAGGCAACTACTCGCTAAATCGAAGTACATTTCTCATCTTTAAGTTTAGTATTATCCCTTCTATTAGACCTTCCTATCTATAAGATCTATATCTAAAGTGGACTTTCCCAATTATTATCTCAAAGCTTAATTTTCACTTTAAATTTTTTTCTTGTTTATTCTTTCTTTCTCCTCTATTAGCTTATAAGCTCCCTCTGTCTTGTTCATTTACCTGAAGGAGACTCTAACTTACCTTAAACATGTTTTCTCTGCGTTGCAATTTTAAGGAAATGGATGCAGATTTTAAAGGAAGGCAACTGCTTTCTCCTTACCCAAAGTAACATCAAGGTAACTTTATGTTAATCAGAATATTGCCTTAAAAATATTTAACACGAGATTCTGGGAAGATGGCGGCCTGAGCAGGGCGGCGGAAATCTCCTCCTAAAACCATATACATATATATATATATATATATATATATATGTGAAAATACAACAAATACAACTATTCCTAAAAAAGAGACCAGAAGATACAGTACAACAGCCAGGCAACAGCTACACCTGCGAGAACTCAGTGCCTCACGAAGTGGGTAAGATACAAAGCCGTGACCCGGCGGGACCCGAGCACTCCCCCACCCCAGCACACAGGCGGGAAGAAAAGATTCAGAGTGGGGAGGGAGTGGAAGCACAAGTCCACCAAATAACCAGCCCTGGTGATCTGTGCCAGGGGCACTGAAACACATCGCGTGGGGTATTGGAGATTAGAGAAACAGAAGTGCAGGATCCGAGACAGAGACTGCAAGCGGGTCCCCACAGCCGGCACCCCAGGACAAAAGAAAAGCAGGCGCTTTTTAAATTCTTTTTTTGTTTTTTTTTAAGTCTTAAAGAGACAAGGGCCAACAGCGGAACAAAATCGTCCCACCACACTCAGCCCAGCAGGCTGGGAGTCTTGGGGAATTTCAGACCCACTGGCCAGTGGCCGGGCAAAGCAGCTGCGCCGAGGCTTGAAAGCACCAAGGGGACCAGAAGGCACCCACCGAGACTTCAAAGCCCCGCAGTGCTACAGGATAGGCTGAGGGCGACCCCGCACACAGGCAGCTCCGGGGATTATCCCAGAGACTGCCTCCCGGTGGGCAAGAAACCAGTTGAGGTCCCGGAGAAGGGCAAGGAGAAAACAAGCAGTAAGGGACCTTGTTCTCGGAGCTGACACACGTGGCACCTACCAGCAACCACTTCTATCGCCATGAAAAGACAGAGGAATATGGTACAGACAAAGATTACCCAGACAACCCGAGAGAGAGGGCCTAATGGGATAGACTTATACAATCTTCCTGCAAAAGAATTCAGAATAAAAGTCATACCATGCTGATGGATCTACAGAGAAATATGGAAGACCTAAGGGAGGAAGTGAGGAAAGACAATGCAGAAATCAGACAAGAGACAGATGGGCTTAAGAGCACAATGGAGGAGGTGCAAGAGACTTAATGGAATAGAAATCAGAGAACAGGAATACAGAGAAGCTGAGGCAGAAAGAGATAAAAGGATCTTTAAGAATGAAAGAATATTAAGAGAACTGTGTGACCAATCCAAACGGAACAATATTCGCATTATAGGAGTACCAGAGGAAGAAGAGAGAGAAAAAGGGATAGAAAGTGTCTTTGAAGAAATAATTGCTGAAAACTTCCTCAACCTGGGAAAGGAGATAGTCTCTCAAGCCATGAAGGGGCACAGATGTCCCAACAAAGGGACCCAAGGAAGACAACACCAAGACACATAATAATTAAAATGACAAACATCAAAGATAAGGACAGAGTATTAAAGGCAGCTAGAGAGAGAAAAAAGATCACCTACAAAGGAAAACCCATCAGACTACTCAACAGAAACCTTACAGGCCAGAAGAGAATGGCATGATATACTTAACATAATGAAACAGAAGGGGCTTGAACCAAGAATACTGTATCCAGCACAATTATCATTTAAATTTGAGGGAGTGATTAAACAATTCCCAGACAAGCGAAAGCTAAGGGAATTTGCCTCCCACAAACCACGTCTACAGGATATCTTAAAGGGACTGCTCTAGATGGAAGCACGCGTAAGGCTAAAAAGATGTCAGCAGAGAAAATAAAATCATAGCAAAGAAAGCAGACCATCCAAATACTAACTAAAGGCAAAAAGTAAAATCAACTATCCACAAAAACAGTCAAAGTAAATGTAAAAGAGTACAGAATAAAACACCTAGTATATAAAGAATGGAGGAGGAAGAAGAAGAAGACAGAGAAATAAAGAATCATAAGACTGTGTTTATAATAGCTTAACAGGAGAGTTAAGGTAGACTGTTAGATAGTAAAGAAGCTACCCTTGAACCTTTAGTAACTACGAATCTAAAGCCAGCAATGGCAATAAGTACAGATCTATCAATGATTACACTAAATGTAAATGGACTGAATGCACCAATCAAAAGACACAGAGTAATGGATAAAAAAGCAAGACCCATCTATATGCTGGTTGCAAGAGACTCACCTCAAACCCAAAGATACACACAGACTAAAGGTGAAGGGATGGAAAAAGATATTTCATGCAAACAACAAGGAGAAAAAAGCAGTTGTTGCAGTACTTGTATTGGACAAAACTGACTTCAAAACGAAGAAAGTAGCAAGAGATAAAGAACGACATTATATAATGGTAAAGGGATCAGTCCAACAAGAGGATATAACCATTATAAATATATATGCACCCAACACAGAAGTGCCGACATATGTGAAACAAATACTAACAAAATTAAAGGAGGAAACAGAAAGCAATGCATTCATTTTAGGAGACTTCAACATACCACTCACTCCAAAGAATAGATCAATCAGACAGAAAATAAGTAAAGACACAGAGGCACTGAACAACACACTAGAACAGATGGACCTAACAGACATCTACAGAACTCTACACCCCAAATCAGCAGGATGCACATTCTTCTCAAGTGCACATGGAACATTTTCCAGAATAGACCACATACTAGGCCACAAAAAGAACCTCAGTAAAGTCAAAAATATTGAAATCCTACCAACCAACTTCTCAGATCACAAAGGTATAAAACTAGAAATAAATTTTAGAAAGAAAACAAAAAGGCTCACAAATACATGGAGACTTAACAACATTCTCCTAATTAATTAATGGGTTAACGACCAAATCAAAACAGAAATCAAAGAATACATGGAGACTAACAACAACAACAACACAAAGCCACAACTTCTGTGGGACGCACCAAAGGCAGTTCTAAGAGGAAAGTATATTGCAGTGCAGGCCTATTTAAAGAAGGAAGAACATTCCCAAATGAATAGTCTAAAGACACAACTACTGAAATTGGAAAAAGAAGAACAAATGAGACCCAAAATCACCAGGAGAGACATAATAAAGATCAGAGAAGAAATAAATTAAATTGAGAAGAATAAAACAATAAAAAAATCAATGAAACCAAAAGCCAATTCTTTGAAAAAATAACAAAATAGATAAACCCCTAGCCAGATTTATTAAGAGAAAAAGAGAATCTACACACATAAACACAATCAGAAATGAGAAAGGAAAAATCATGACGGACCTCACAGAAATACAAAGAATTATAAGAGAATACTATGAAAATCTATATGCTAACAAGCTGAAAAACATAGAAGAAATGGACAACTTCTCAGAAAAATACAACCTTCCAAGACTGACCAAACAAGAAACAGAAAACTAAACAGACCAATCACCAGCAATGAAATTGAAGCGATAATCAAAAAACTACCCAAGAACAAAACCCCCGGACCAGATGGATTCACCTCTGAATTCTACCAGACATATAGAGAAGAAATAACACCAATTCTCCTTAAAGTTTTCCAAAAAATAGAAGAGGAGGGAATACTTCCAAACTCATTCTATGAAGCCAGCATCACTCTAATACCAAAACCAGGCAAAGACCTCACTAAAAAAGAAAATTACAGACCAATATCCCTCATGAACATAGATGCAAAAATACTAAACAAAATATTAGCAAACCGAATTCAAAAATACATCAAGAAGATCATACACCATGATCAAGTGGGATTCATCTCAGGGATGCAAGGATGCTACAACATTCGAAAATCCATCAACATCATCCACCACATCAATAAAAAGAAGAACAAAAACCACATGATCATCTCCATAGATGCTGAAAAAACATTTGACAAAATTCAACATCCATTCATAATAAAAACTCTCAACAAAATGGGTATAGACGGCAAGTACCTCAACATAATAAAGGCTATATATGACAAAGCCACAGCCAACATCATACTTAACAGCGAGAAGCAGAAAGCCTTTCATCTAAGATGGGGAACAAGACAGGGATGCAAAATCTCCCCACTGTTATTCAACATAGTACTGGAGGTCCTAGCCACAGCAATCAGACAAAACAAAGACATACAAGGCATCCAGATTGGGAAAGAAAAAGTCAAATTGTCACTATTTGCAGATGACATGATATTGTACATAAAAACTCTAAAGACTCCACTCCAAATCTACTAGAACTAATACCTGAATTCAGCAAAGTTGCAGGATACAAAATTAACACTCAGAAATCTGTTGCTTTCATATACACTAAAGATGAACTAGCAGAAAGAGAAATCAGGAAAAACAATTCCATTCACAATCGCATCCAAAAGAATAAAATACCTAGGAATAAACCTAATGAAGGAAGTGAAAGAACTATACCCTGAAAACTACAAGACACTCTTAAGAGAAATTAAAGAGGACACTAACAAATGGAAATGCATCCCATGCTCTTGGCTAGGAAGAATAAATATTGTCAAAATGGCTATACTACCTAAAGCAATCTACAGATTCAATGCAATCCCTATCAAAATACCAACAGCATTCTTCAATGAACTGGAACAGAGTTCTAAAATTCATATGGAACCACAAAAGACCCCGAATAGCCAAAGCAATCCTGAGAAGGAAGAATAAAATGGGGAATTATGATCCCAGACTCCAAGCTCTACTACAAAGCTACAGTAATCAAGACAATTTGGTATTGGCACAAGAACAGAACTACAGACCCGTGGAACAGAATAGAAAATCCAGACATTAACCCAAACATATACGGTCAATTAATATATGATAAAGGAGCCCTGGATATACAATTGGGAGATGACAGCCTCTTCAGCAGCTGGTGTTGGAAAAACTGGACAGCTACATTTAAGAGAATGAAACTGAACTACTGTCTAACCCCATACACAAAAGTAAACTCAAAATGGATCAAAGACCTGAATATAAGTCATGAAACCATAAAACTCTTAGAAAAAAACATAGGCAACAATCTCTTGGACATAAACATGAGCAACTTCTTCATGAACATATCTCCCCGGGCAAGGGAAACAAAAGCAAAAATGAACAAGTGGGACTTTATCAAGCTGAAAAGCTTCTGTACAGCAAAGGACACCATCAGTAGAACAAAAAGACATCCTACAGTATGGGAGAATATATTCATAAATGACATATCCGATAAGGGGTTGACATCGAAAATATATAAAGAACTCACGCACCTCAACAAAAAGCAAATAATCCAATTAAGAAACAGGCAGAGTATATAAATAGACACTTCTCCAAAGAAATTCAGATGGCCAACAGGCACATGAAAAGATGCTCCACATCGCTAATCATCAGGGAAATGCAAATTAAAACCACAATGAGATATCACCTCACACCAGTAAGGATGGCCAACATCCAAAACACAAACAACAACAAATATTGGCGAGGATGTGGAGAAAAGGGAACCCTCCTACACTGCTGGTGGGATTGCAAATTAGTTCAACCATTGTGGAAAGCAGTATGGAGGTTCCTCAAAAAACTCAAAATAGGAATACCATTTGACCCAGGAATCCCACTCCCAGGAATTTACCCTAAGAATGCAGCAGCCCAGTTTCAAAAAGACATATGCACCCCTATGTTTATCGCAACAATTTACAATAGCCAAGAAATGGAAGCAACCTAAGTGTCCATCAGTGGATGAATGGATAAAGAAGAAGTGGTACATATACACAATGGAATATTATTCAGCCATAAGAAGAAAACAAATCCTACCATTTGCAACCACATGGATGGAGCTAGAGGGTATTATGCTCAGTGAAATAAGCCAAGCGGAAAAAGACAAGAATCATATGATTTCACTCTTATGTGAAGCATAAAAACAAAGAAAAAATAATGAAAGAAAAGAACAGCAGCACACTCGCAGAAACCAAGAATGGACTAACAGTTACCAAAAGGAAAGGGACTGGGGAGGATGGGTGGGAAGGAAGGGACAAGGGGGAAAAAGGGGCATTACGATTAGCAGACGTAATTTTGGGTGGGGGGGGCACGGGGAGAGTTGTACAACTCAGAGAAGACAAGTAGTGATTCTATAGCATCTCACTACACTGATGGACAGTGACTGTAATGGGGTAAGGGGGGGACCTGATGAAGCGGGGAGTTTAGTAACCATAATATTGCACATGTAACTAGATTAATGATACCAAATAAAAAATAAATAAATAATTAAAAAATATATTTAACACCTAACCTTAATGAATTGTGAACAGTCAGCCTAGTATTCTTCACCTAGAGTCAGTCAAAACCGACTTGTGAACAGATCCCTTCTTTATACCAATTTCAACTAATTTCAATAACAAACTAAAGGTTCACGAATATCTTTCTTTTGTCAAGAGGTGGCTGCTTTTCAAGCTAATCCCCAAGCCTGAAAGAAGCACAAACCTTGGCAAGGGAGGCTTAATTCCAGTATAAAGTGATTCATAGTTTTAAAGAAAGAAAGAGGACATGTCATACAGTACCCTTAAGTAATATTCTAATATTTTTGTGATGGTGCTGGCCTGCCTCTTAATTTTATACATCTCCATTTTTATCAGGGTTGGAATATATTGCTCTTCTCTCTTCCACTGTGTTCTAGGGGCCATAATTACAGCAAAGTTTGCACAATGGATTTCGCATGGTCATCCTACCTGGAATACGACACTCTACTCTAACCGGCTCCAGACTCTTCCCAGCGGACACAGACTAAAAGCTCTTTTTTCAGGCTGCAACGTAACCGGACGCAGCCGGTTGAGGGAAAGCAACGAAGCGGCTTTGCTGGTCCCTAGCGTTGCACTATAAAGCCCTTTGCAAACATATAATCACCTCATTTGTTCTCATGTTGGCATCTGTGAGATTTGTCAAGTCTGCAAGGAGATGCGCAGCTTCCCCAATGCACAACGGAACCACTGTATTCCCCTGGTCCCCTAAAATTTTCACACGCGTTATCTGATTTTGCCCTCAGTGCAAGCCTGTGATGAGCGTCGAGGTCACAGAGCTTATTTTACAGATGCAGAAAGGATACTGTCCACAGACCCCGTCCCAAAGGCCGCTCCCTCCCCGGTGGAAACAGCAGCTTCCTGGCAGAAGGGAGAGCAGGTGTGACGTTCGCGACTCGTAGCCTCTCACCTGGCCGGCAGGCCGGACTACCACCTCCGCTCAGCTGGGCTTGTGGGCCCTGCGGGCGCGGCAGTTCGGGGTCCCAGGGTTCCGTCTATCTCCGCCAGCGCTGGGCCCCAGACCCCAAAGTGCCTCACGCGTTCCCCATCAGTCTCGCCGTCCGTTCTCGACAGAGAGTGTCTGGAAGGACCGGGAAACTCCGTGTCCGCCACAGCCGTCCAAGGTCTAAGACCCACACTCCCCGAGGCGAAGGCAGCAGCAGTCACTAGAAGGCCTGCAGGCTCTGGGAAAGGAAAATTCGTCCCCAGTCAAGCTGCTGACATTTCCCAGTCACACAGAGCGCCGCTTGCTTCCGCTCCCTCGCCCACCCCGCAGCCGCGGGGCCTTGTGGGTGCCTCGAAGGCGGGCTTAGCTGGGAGGAAAGGAAGTCGCTGCGAGCCGGCCGACCTATGAAGCAGAGACAAACTACACTTCCCATCAGGCAGCGCGGTCGCAAAACAAAAAGCGGCGGTGGAGGAGAGCCTGCATCGGAGCCTTGCGCGGGCTCGGAGATGGAACGTTGCTGGAGTTCGCGGGTGTAACTGCTGGGGGCCGGAGGCTCACGTCTTGAGCCGCCGCGCGCCAAGGCGGGAATCCGGGAGGCGGGCTGCTCTGCAATTAATGCACGCATTTAAAACTCTCGAACTTGTGGACGCCATGCACAGGTAAGCCGATTACAAAGAGCGGCAGCGCATGAATGGACCCCTTAATTCTTTTAGGCCGCGAGTATTGCTACTTACTAATATTGTTAATAACAATGTAATGCGAACGGTTGTTTAGCCCCTTAGGGAAAGCATAGATGGATGGATAATTTAGTGTTGTGATCAGCGTGCGGTTTTATTTGGCTTCCCTTATTGGGCTTTCCTCTGCTGTTTTAAATCGCTGTATATCGCTTCCCTCTTTCCTTGTTTGTTGCCTCCACATTTAAGAAATTCTTGGGGCCTTGCAACATGAACGTAAATCAAAAAGCCTTTTTCATTTGTTCGGCTTTCTCTGTCATTCTGGGAAACTCGCCGCTGGTACATACAAAATGCAATTGTTAGCCGCTTCGGAAGTTTTCTACAGTGCTTAACTTGCAATTTCATTTAGGCCTACCTTGGAATTATTTACGAGTGTACTTTTGAAAGGAACTGGGGCTCTTGTGCATTTCTGCAGGAAACACCTCCAGGAGATTCCCGACCAGAGTAGCAACGTTACTACCAGCTTCACGTGGGGATGGGATTCTAGCAAGACTTCTGAATTGCTTTCAGGCATGGGGGTGTCCGCCCTGGAGAAGGAAGAGGTGGACAGTGAGAACATCCCCCAGGAGCTGCTGTCCAACCTGAGCCACCCTCAGAGCCCCCCACGAAAAAGGCTGAAGAGCAAAGGGAATGACAAGGACTTTGTGATCGTCCGCAGACCTAAGCTAAATCGAGAGAACTTTCCAGGTAAGGTATGAGGGTAAAACCGTCAGTCACATAAAAGGTGGATTGAACAGGTTTGTCGGTAAACCCTTGTTCAGAGATCTTAAGATGGGGCTCTTTAAAAATTGCCTAATTTTGAAGTTACTTTCCAAAGAAATGGGGCAATTCATTATCACCGAACTCTACAGGAATCTTAATGGGTGTTTATCTTCTGGTGCACAATGGACTTTTAAGCCATGTGAAATTTTAACCTATGAGAGACATTCCTGCCTTTTTTCTTAGAAGGGAATCTGCCTGCTCAAAGGCCAGCTCAGTGCCACTGATAAATGAGAATATAAGCAATGATCTGGTAGGATTCTTTTTGTTTATATTCTACTGTTCTGTAGCCCTGGTTGAGCTTTTTGCCATAATCATTTAAGTTATTTGTCAAAGGACTGCTCAAGTGAATGTTAAATTAACCAGAGGAGGCTTCACTCCCCAGGTCTGTTCCCAAGAGGGATACTTGCATGCTCTGTCTCCATTACTGCCAGCATTCGCTGCTGAGTTACCCAGCTGCAAAATCTGAGGGTCAGTCAGATTCCCATCATCCCCCAGTATCTAACCAATCATTGGATCTTTTCCTCCTGCCTCCTAAATATTTCTCAAGGTCTCATCATCTCATGCTTAAATATTGGAATGGACTTGTAATTAATTCCAGGCTTATCTTCCCCACATCAACCCATCAGAGCTTGAGTGGACTGAAATGTAGAACCCCAAGAGTACTCAAAGCCTTAGGGTAAACATATTCATTGATTTTTCTTACTAGTAAGTCATTTGAAGCATTAATTCAGCAAATGCTTGCTGAGCACATACAATTTGCTAAGCATTGTTCTAGGTGCTGGGGATACAGTACTGAGCAAAACATAAACATTCCTACCCTCATGGAGCTTCTGTTCTAGACAGAGAATGCAATAAATATAATAAATATGGTGCTGTGGCTAAAAACAAAAATAGAACAAGCCAAGAAGGATTGGAAGACCTGGGGTGCCACAATAGATTGCAGTTTTAAACAGGGTATTAAGGGAAAGCTTCAGGTGGACAGTGAGCTTTTTAAGCAAAGGCATAGAGGCGCAAGGGAATGTGTCATGCAGTTATCTTGGAAAAGAGAGCCCCCGGCAGAGGGAATAGTCCATGCAGACCCTGAGGCAGAAGTATGTCATGTTTGTTCAGAGAACAAGCCATATTCCAAGAGTGGAATGAGCAAAGGGGAAAATAGTGGGAGATCAGGCTAGAGATGATGCTGAGCAGAGTTTTGATGTCATTTTAAATGATGTGTTGAGACTAAATTGCAGGAAGGTCAGGGGTAGAAGCTTAGAAACTTGTTAAGAGGTGTGGGAATGGTGATAAGCAGTGGCCAGATTCTAGATAGATTCTGGCATTGATCAGATCCTAGATAGATGGTGACACTGGCATCAAGTTAGGAGACTGTTGAAATTGTCTGTAGAAGAGGTCAGGGTCTAAAATGAGAGTGGGTAGGTGATGGTGAAGAAGAGACAGATTAAAGGAATAAAGATGAAGTCTTATAGAGTCAAGGCAAATAAGTATATTCCTAAATTCTTCCATCTGGCTTTCTTTGCAGAAGGATCGGTTGGTTGCTTTGTTTTTAGAAAAATCTGGGTTTTTTTGGTTTTTGACCCTCATTAGAAAAAAGAACCTTCAAGTAATGGTCTAGAAATCTACATCAGGAGCTGCATTTATTGAAAGAGTGTGGTGAAATCAGACATACTGGCTTCGAATCCTATTGCTGCTGTGTACCAGCCTTGGGAAGTTATTTGAGCTCTTGATGCCTTTAGTTCCTTATGAAATGGAATAGCAATACCTACACCATAGGTTGCTGTGATGATTAAATGAAAGGGTGCATATAAAGCTCTTAGCATGCTGTCCATAACATTCAATTAGTAAACTCAGTTAATTTGAGCAACAGAATTTCTGACACTCATTTGGGAGGCTACTTCGCTCTTTCTTTTGTCCTTTAATACTGCTAGTCTGACTCTTTTCATGTCAAATTTTTTTCTTCAAAATGTAATGTCATTGTTATTTGCAAGCACTAACAATTTGGTGCTTGACCAACCAAATGTGAAAGACACTCCCTGCTAAGTTGAGCAGATTTTGATTTATTTGTCCAGTGCTGATAGCTTTTAACACGGAGTGTGAGTGCTATGTCCTTCCACATTCACACACACAGGTGTGTAAATAAAAAAAACCTAAGGAAGGTACTGTGGAAACAAGACAGAAAATGAAGGGATGGTTGTTGTCTTCTAGGAAATTGCAAGATTGCAAGACAAATTGAGGAGAAAAGATGACACACAGTAAGAGAAGCTCACAGCAAAAGGTGGCAGCTAGTACATTAGCAGCCAATGAGTAGTTCAGGCAGCGGGTGCTGGCAGAGGCCAGAGGAAGGGAACCCCTTGTGCCAAAATGACCAGAACTTACCAGATGCAGAAGGGCTTCCAAGGTGATTCTCACATTTTGTAGACAATCTTCCTTCCTCCTTCCACTCAGCAAAAGGAGAGGCACTTAGAAAACAGAGAAGTATTTGGAAATGGTCCAGTCAGTGAGTCCAAATTGTTAAAACTGACTTCAAATATATTTGTCTGAAATTTCCTACTACCTAAAAGAGGCTGAGAGGGAAACTCATAGTATACAATTTATGTGCAGGGAATTATACACAGTAAATTGGTTAATTGGTGTGGGGGCAGAGAGGTGGAGCCAGTGATGCAGGATGAGGGGCAGCTGGTGCAGAGGATTCCCAGTGGGCCTCCAGAGCATCTGGGTCATCATTCCAGGAAGTTTTGTTTGCAGTTGTCAGGACAGGTGGTTAACAATGCTGCCAGGATTAGGGTGGAACAGGCCACACCTGCTTTGCATAAAGATTTGATGACAGTGGCCCTGGGCAGTTGGTTCTTCACTCAGCAGTCTCTCTCTGTAGGCCCCAAGCCGGGCTCACATCTGGCAACTAAATTCTCTTCTTTATGTTGATTAAAAACTATATGGCCGACCCAACCAGGACAGGTCTGATTGGCCCTTGGAGTATGTGGAAGGAGTTAGGAGGAAATGGCCCAGTGGTGAGGTCCATAGTGAGCAGAAAGAGGATAACTGCGTTTTATTCATGCTCATTCAATGCCTATCCTGGTCCCAGGCTCCCCACCCGCCAGACCCCACAAAGAGAGGCTGGTCATGAAAATATTGTTGAACTAATTTGTTGATCAGCTCTTCCACGGCTGTTGAACTGCTAAAAATTCTAGACCCTACAGTTGTTCTCAGACGGAGACATCAAAGTTTAGAGTGTGCCAATATCCCCAAGGGAACTTGTTCAAAGTGCAAAATTCCTGAGATTCTAATCCAAGAAATCCTGCTTTGAGCCTGTAAATTTGCTTTTTAATACCCTCGGGCAAATATTTTTCCTCCAATTTTTTTTTTTTAACCAAGAAGGAATACGTGTTACATTGCAATCCCAAGTGTGTATCTGAAACAGAAATTTCACAAAACTGTATTTCCCCTTACTAAAATAATTCCTATTCTATTCCATTCCATTCTTTAAAAACATTGCTGGTCAAACTAAATTGATTTCATGACTCACCACTGAGTCTCAGCTTGCATCTCCCCAAACCCAGCTCTATAAGAGTCTTTATGGTCATCTTTCTTTGCTCTATAGCTTCCTGTCATTCATTCACTCAGGCAGTATTTATTGACCACCATTCTAGACTTTAGGAATACAGCAGTGAACATAATAGGTAAAGACTGCTCTCATTCTCCAAATCCCAATTTCCATGGTTTTTCCATTACTTTTCCTTCACCCCAGCGTTGAGCAGGTCTCTCATAGGAACATAGGATTGTGGGGCTGAGGGGTTCACCAAGGACCTCTATTTTTGTTTTGCTATCTTTAGCTTTTTTTAGTTTTTCCCACCTAGCCAAAAAAAAAAAAAAAAAAACCCAAAATACCAAGAGCTAGCATGGTCTAGTGTTTTCTCTTTCTGATTTGTGGGCAAAGAAAGAAAAACTCATCCCAGATGGCAGAATCTGTTTGTAGTTCAGGAAGCAGGGTTGGTAATACAACAAGCTCACAAAAGCAAACTTGAGGTACTCACCCACCCTTCAACACAAAAAAGAGTAGGTATGAGCCCCAGCACCTGCTATCCTTCAAGTATAATATTTTATTTACGCTTAAATAGAGGAGCAATTTTAAGAGTCAAAGTTTTGTTCATGATTAAGATTACTTTTGTAGTTTTCATTTCAATCTGAATGTACGTGATATTCCAAGAAATAAATATAAGATGCATTATCTATATGCTGCAAAGATCTACTGCATCGAAAACCCTTCAACAAACCCCTTTCTGGAGGAGTCTGAGAGGCACGGCAATAATAAGATTGCAGAGGTGGACAGCTTGCTCAGCATCTGAGGGAGAAGTGGACCTGCTAGTGGCTGAGGGGGATGACTGGCAGGGGTGCGCATCTGGCCAGTTTCCACACTTTAATGGCTCTGAAGGATGTTTAGTGGCTTACTTGTAGTTTAAGACTGGAGGCTGTGGGCTTAGTTATTTCCCTTACTGTGCAGGGCTGATGTGCAGCCTTTGGGGGTTTAGAAGAGACAAGTGGAGGAAAGGCCTTCTCGCAACTTGTACATCCGCTCTGGGTAAACAGACCAGGTGGCAGTGTGTCACCGATCCAGGAAACAGATGGTTGATGTTTTGAGAATTAAATATGGCATGTAAAATTAGATTAAGTGTATCACAAACCTGGATACCAGCCACCAGAGCAGCTACATGAAGACAGACTTCTGCCCCCTCTGCTTGAACGGCAGCCAGTTTCAGGGTGCGGCACACACCCCACCCCCCACCCCCAGAGGGGCCATAAAACCTGTGCCTTCCCGTGGTCCCCTGAGTGGTGCCCTGGGTACTTGGCTGCTGGCCGAGGCTGTGTGTTTTCTTGGCCATTGCACCTTCCCTTTGGTAGCCAACCATTGACTATTCTCAGGACCTTTATTTTACTCCCCTTTGCGCTCCCTCCCTGGCCCTGATGATTTCTTTTTTTCTGTAGCAAATCAGGTTTAATTCTCACTTGTTCTAGACTTGCAGAACAGTAAGTGTGCAGAAAGGGGAGAGCATAGAATGCCAGAACATCCTCGGGTACACAGAGGGCATGATTTGGAGTCAGACCTGGGATTGAATTCCCACTGTGCCACTTACCAGTTGTGTGAACTCGTCCCTTTTGTCATAGTTGTGTCTTCTCCTGAAGCCCCTCTCATCACCTTAAAGACTGCTCATATGCTGATGGACGGCATTTCTTTTAGCCCTGGGTTTTGCTTCAGCCTCATGCCCAGTGTACCAACAGTGGTGGCCCATTCATTGCTGTACAGACACTGTGTCCCCACCTCCAGGTGCCCTCTGCCGCACGGCCAGCCTGCAGGCAGATTCTTGTAACTCTATACCTTCACCTCCAGGCATAAGGTTTAAGCATGCCACTAATAATACTCAGTAGCACCTTAATGAGGCTATTTAACTGCTGAGACAAGTTCCCTTATCTGTATAATGGGACACTACGTGGTACACAGGGTTACTGCAAAGATTAGAGTCAATGCAGGAAATGGCACTTTAAATGGTAGGTTATATATTTGCTTATTAGCTTACCTCCCAGTGAGGCCTTTGGGCAGGGACTGACTTACACCCAGCTCCCCGGTACCCATGCACTAATTAGCCACCCAGCAGTGTTTGAAGTGAACAGTAACCTAACCATGTAATTTTCCAGTTGAGGAAACTAATTCTAAGAGGCCAACAGCCTTGCTTGTCTATAAAATACAGGCAGCATTCTCCTGTCGGGTGTCAGTCATTTCTTTGTGAAATATCAATTGATCACTTTCTAAGATTTGTTGTCAGGCTCAGTCCTAGGCACTGGGTCTGAAGGAGTTAATTGGTTAATGAAAGTTCCCCAGTCATGCAAATACAGAATTAGCACATTTACAGTTTGTGTGAAGGGAGAGTAAAAAGCAAAGATTAGTTGAATGCCTGTTATGTGCCAAGTAGTGTTCTAGGTGCCGGATGTGCAAATCTGCGTATGGGAGCCATTCTGATGACCTGGGAACATGACATCTAGGCTGAGATCATAAGTATGAGTAGGTGTTGGGCAGGTAAAGGGGGAGGTTGCAGTGCAAAGCCCTCCTAATTCAAGACTTTTCTTATTTCAGTGGCTTCATTGTTTCCTATGTCTTCCCAATAAACTAGGAAGTGCCAAGTGTGTTACTTTATTTAATTTATATTTCCTGCCCTGCACTTCACACCTCCTTCATGTCCTTCCCCCACCATCTTTACTGGACACTTCAGTGCCCTATCCACAGTCCCTTGAAGCTCACCATTATATGCCAAACCTTTCTCCTGCCTGCAGATGTGATTCTGCTTCATGGCTTTCTCTGGGCAGGCATGCTGAGGAGTAAACATTCCTGCCACGCTCCCCAAGCCCCCAGCACCCATGCCTTTGGTTGGGACAGCGCTGTGGCAGCTGCTATAATGGTTTCCTGGAGTTCCCAGCAGATCTGAACCCCAGTTGGCCATAGACATAAAGAGATAACCTGTCTATTAACATGCCCCAGATTGGCTTCTTCCTTTCACTCTTTTCAGTGTTTCCTAGGATCACTTCCCAAATAAACTACTTGAATTCAGATCCTCAGGATCTGTTGCCTCTGTGGATCTCAAACTTAGAAGGTGAAATTTCCAAGCAGTGTGGAAGAGAAAGGGTCATCACAAAAGGAAGATGTGCAGATTTAACTGGAGAAAGACACCAATAGTGGCAAGAAAGAGAAAGGGAGGTTTGGCTCTCTGCTGCTTGATCTTTTCTCTTATGTAATCTTCAGAGTGAACAGCTTTGCAAGATAAATCTTTTTATTCTCATTCCTGCAGATGAAGAAACTGAGTCCAGAGGGATCAAGTTATTTGCCCCAGGGTCACAGACTTGGGGGCAGCAGAGCTTCCAATTAAAGTCATGCTTCCTCAGTCCAGTAGTTCTCACACCTGGTGGGGAAGCCGAGCACCTGGTGTCGGGATAATCTTTCCAGATGACAGTAAATCTCAACTTTACATTTGAAATAACAGAGTGTGTAACTTTTCACTAAATCATGTGCTAGGATCTGATCTACATATGGAAAAGGCAGCAGAGGTCAGGGAGTTAAGAATTAATGGAAGGAAAACTTGAGAAAAGTGTATCTATCCATCAGTTTTTTTTTTCAGTCAGGAGAGCAGAGCAGGAGCCCTATTTGAGAACCTCCGTCCTCTGTGCACTGACCTTGGAGGAGTTTTATGATGGGGTAGAGGCTTGTTGCCACACTGATGGGCCTCAGTGTGATTTCCAGCCACCCCCTGGGTCGTGGTCCAGGGTCACTGTGGATCATCTGTCTTTATCCCTCTGCCCCTAGTTTCCACAGCCTCAGTCAGTCCTTTATTTTGTCCTCTAGAGAAGGAGGGGCAGACATTAATTGGGTAACTACATGTATCCTATTCATCTTTCAGTCGAGGCCACTTCTTTCAGGAAGGCCTCCTTGACCACGGCTGCACAGCGCAGCACCCTGAACCCTGTTGCAGCCCATCATGATACTTCATTGAAGTTTCCTGTTTGTCTGTGCCTCTCAGACTCTGGGCAGTCCAGGTGTTGTTCGTCTTTGTAGAAAAGGCCCCACCATATGGCACATGTTCAATAAATGTATGAATGGATGACTGTATCAGACATTGTGCTAGTTCCTGGAAATACAAAGATAGTTAAAAAAAAAAAAGCATACAAAAAACCAGGTTCTTGTTCTTAAGAACTGGTGGCTTAGTGGGGGCCTAGAGAGATGAGTAAGTAAATAATAAAATTGTGGTTAAAAAAGGTGACCTGTTCTTGGTGATATCCTGGAAGGCCTTCTGTAGGAGTTGGTACTTTAATAGCAACCGGTTTTTTAATTAATTACCGGCGGTGGGCACAGTGTGTATGGAAGCATTGAGGTAGCACATACCGACTCGTTCTCAGAATTAAAGTAACTCCAAATGGTTGGAACATTTCTAGAGTGAACTCAGAAAAATGAGTGGGACCCTGGCATGAAAGCTTTGAGTTTCATACTAAGCAGTATAGACTTTCAGCCAAATATTAGGGGGATACCTCTGAAGGGTTCTAATTGAGGGAAGGGCATAATTGTTTTAGAAAGATTGCCCAGGAATACCACTCAGAGGCTGCAACTCCATGATGTTACTCATGATGTTGCCTCCTTCCACAATGCTCTTCATCGTCTTTTCCACATAGCTTGCTACAGTGTACGTGTTCAGTAAAAGCAGACAGCTTTCAAATGGGCAGGGGGAGCGTATTAGGGTTCTCTGGAGACCCAGAACAAACAGGAGGTGTGTGGAGATTTATTATAAGGAATTGGCTCACACAGTTACCAAAGCTGTAACGTCCCACGTTCTGCAATCTAAAGGCTGAAGAACCAGAAGAGCAGATGCTGTAAATTCCAGTTCAGGTCTGGGGCAGGAGGACGCATGTCCCAGCTCAAGATGGGGAGAGAGCCAGTTCTTCCTTTAGCAGTCTTGTTCTTAGCAGGCCGTGGAATTGGATGAGGCACGCTCACATCGCAGAAGGCTGTCTACTTTTCTTAGTCTACTGATTCACATGTTAATCTCATCCAGAAACATACTCACCGACACCCAGAATAGTGTTTAACCAAGAATTTCGGCACCTCATAACCCAATCAAGCTGACACATAAAATGAACCATCACAGAGGGGAGAGGATGGCCCTAGAATTAGGGGAAGACCCATTGGCGGTAGATAGAGCCTGGGAAAGCAGTTACTGAACTAGTCTAAGCGCTTTCAGTATTTCTTTGGTATATACTTGTTTCCTTGTTGGCCATTGTTATATTATCCTGATCTTGTGGGTTATTCTGTATATTCATAATAAGAGTGTAATACTTGTTAAAGAACTGTTTAGAGATTGCTTTTATAAAACAAAGAAAACTGGTCTTCCTGTCCACCTATTTCTCCCTCCAGTTTATTCTGAACATTGGCCAGAGTGATCCTTTTAGAACTGACTTGAGATCCTGTCATTCCTGTGCTCAGAGCCCTCAAGTGGCTCCTCATGGCGCTCAGAGTCAAAGCCTAGGCCTCTGTCCTGACTTCATGATGCAGAAAGCCCAGCACAACCTGGCCCCTCTAACCTCTCTGACCTCAGCTTCTACCACCCCTGCACTGGCCTCCTTGCTGTTCCATGCACCTAGAACGCACTGCAGATGCCCGTAGGGCTGCCTCCCTCCCTTTCATCAAGCCTTTGCTCAGTGACCGCTGCTCAGCTAGGCCTTCCCTGACCACTGTGTTCAGACTTCGAATACTGGCCCTCATATCCCTATCTCCTTCATCTTGCTTAATCTTTCTGCAGGACACTAAACAATTTTAACATACTAATGTGCTTTACCTGTTTTTTAAATATAAGCTTCCTAAAGCTAAAGTGTCTGCTCTGTCTTGTTTACCACACCCCATGCCCACCCCCACCTGCCAAACGATCCCTGGCACCATAGAAAATGTTCCATGCTTGTCTGTTGAATGAATAGATGGCGGCACCCTTTTGATAATTTCACTTTTAGGTAAATTGACTTCTGAGTGCTTTCTGTAAAGAAGAGGGTGGAAGGTTCATTTGCCTTTTAAATAAGGCCACTACTTGATAAATCCATTTCAGAGAGAAATGAAATGTTCCTTGGCGACCCAAAGCATTGTAATATCTAAGAGGGGTGGGGACCCAGGACGCACCCTCTACCACCATTAATAGAGTCCTTGCCTAAGATCAGCCACCGGGCACTGAAGTGGAGAATGTTATGGAAAGTGTTCTTGGTTTTCTCCTTTCTCCTTTACTTGAGAAAGTGTCTTGCTTACTTCCAGGTACACACAGTGAATGAACAGAAAACTAATTGTGAGGGTGAATAACTGGGTTAATGTTAAATTCCCCTTCTAAGCCAAATGTTGTGCATCTGTTACATGCATGAAAAGGCTCAGTAACCTTGGTAGAGTCAAAGGATGGTACTGACAAAACATTCTTTTTCTCCCAAAGGTGTTTCATGGGACTCCCTTCCAGATGAGCTGCTCTTAGGAATCTTTTCCTGTCTGTGCCTCCCTGAACTCCTAAAAGTCTCCAGTGTTTGTAAGAGGTGGTATCATCTAGCGTAAGTATTTTTCACCCCTTCTGGCACGTGGTAAAGGAGAACAGGAGGGTTATTCATTTATGCATTTGGGTCTGGTGAAACTAAAAACCAAGAAAAACATATTAGCACAAAGCACACTAGGTATCTTCCTAGTTGTACTGATAATTAGTGACTTCATTTCACAGTGGAAGGGAGGAGTCTGCTGCAGGTGTAAACTTACCTCACTTCTGGAAATCTCTTTTCCCTGTGTTCGGTGCTGCCCATGTTTATTGGATGCCCCTCTGGGCCAGGCAGTGTACTCAGAGTGGAGGGAATGACAGGGCTGCTTAAAGGCCCTGCTGTTCCACATGCCAGTGGGCTGGCAGGGAGTATGGTGGGAATCGAGGATGCTGGGCCCTGCCTGAGACCTGAGTGCAAACCCAGCCTCTGCCACTTACACTCTGTGTGACCTGAATGACGTACTTTACAATTCTGAGCCTCAGTCCCCCCATGTGTAAAATGGGGATGGTGGTACTTTCAGGACAGGGAAAGTAGGAGGATGAGATACAGACGTGCCGGGGCAGTGCCTAGCATGGAGAAGACTTCATGTGGCAGCCAAAGAGTGTTGGCATTTCTGTTGGTTTGGAACAGCACTTTTCAGGTGTAGACAGTGAGCTATGCATGGCAAGTCTTGGTGAGCTGGGAAGGCAGAGACAGGATGGAAGCGGAGAAAATGGCTTTGATTTTCATTTTGAACTTTTTCCATCTTCACCCCTTGTCACCCCTATCCAACTCCTGGCCATCCTTTGCTTTGTGCGTAAAGGTCAATTATCTCTTTCCCTCCATGTATCCAGGACTCTCATTGTGAGATGGCAGGAGCCCCTTCCCCCTCCATTCAAGGTTGTAGGTGTTGGCAGGAGTGGACTGTTAGCCGAGAAGCACCATGGAGAAGTGTGTGTACCTGCACTGCTGGGGAAATGGTTAAGTTCACTGATCCCTGTCCAAGTGACCCCGTTTTGATCTTCCTTTTCTACCAGCTTTCCTCTCCATGCAGAGTCTTTTATCACAAAAGTAGTAGCTGGCATTTATTAAGCCCTTGTTATGTGCCAGGCACTGCAGTCCTGCCATCTTAATAACAGAGGTCAGACAGCACATTGACAGTTTTCTTATTTCAAAGCCCTAGTCAGTGGTCTGCTTATGTCAAGCAATATTATAAAGTAAAATTCTAGTAGGCATTTAAAATACTCCCTTATGTACTCGATCTCATGTTTCCTTTTTTTGTTAAGTTGAACTAATCTATGGATATTAAAGCTCCTGTATTGTGCTGTTCAGTACATTTTGGTACATTTTTGCTTTAGAAACATTATCCAAAACCTAAGTAATATTTTTCCCTTTTCCTTTTAGATTAGTTCATATATATACATGTATTTCTATGTATGTATGTGTATCTATACATATATTTTAAGCTTAAAGGGTATTGTAAAACAGTTATACTATGATTCCCTTTTCCTAGTAGATGTCTGATAGCCATATCTCATAATAAACCAGTGCTAACTTTCCTTCTTTTAATTATATTTGCATGTAATTGGGGTAACCTGGTCTTCCCTAACAAAAATGGCAAGTGGGATCCTTTAGGCCATTTGAACAGACCTACCTATTCAATAATCAATTAGGTAATTTGAACAATCATTTTTAGTTATCAAATTGAGTTGAATGCTAGAATTTTATTCTCTGATTCCAGATCATTACATTGCTAGTGATAGCCTTGAACCATCTAAATTGGAAATACATCTATATGAAGATGAAGGTGGAAGCTTATCCATGATAGGACCAAGAAATATTCCATGGTGTTTTAAAAATATCACAGCTAATTGTAGAGTCAACTTAAAAGCACAGCTTCCTTCAGAATTTGTTTCAAGGTGATTTAGTAGCCACATCCTCCTCCTTAGTAACAGTGGTGAGGGCCTCTGGCACCCCGAGTCACCAAATTGACCACCTCCTCTCTCCAGGTTTGACGAGTTTCTCTGGCAGACCTTAGACCTCACGGGTAGAAACCTGCATCCCGATGTGATTGGTCGGTTGCTGTCTCGAGGGGTGATTGCCTTCCGCTGCCCACGATCATTTATGGACCAACCATTAGTTGAACATTTCAGGTAAAAAAAGAAAAACCCCCAAAATGACTATTTCTGTATCTTGGAAAAACATATCAAAACTTTTTTAAAATCCAGACTGATGGCCACAGGTCATCTGTGCAGTGTGGGATATTAATTACATAATTTGCCGGGTGGCCTTTGTGTTGAACCATGGCACAGGCTTCAGGGACACCATTCCCATTTGAACTCAGGGTCAGTGTTGGGTTCTTGTCAGGGGTTAAAGGTGCAGTTTAAGCTTCTCAAGTATGGTTCTCTGCAGTTGGACATTGTGAGTTCCCTGAGGCAGGAGAGCCAAGCAGAGAACTCAGCAGATGGCATGGCAACCCAGCTATTTCCCCACTGCCCATTTCTGATAAAAAAGTGTGGCGAGTCTTCTCAGACTGTGTAGCTCTGGGTTTCTGATCCTATGGTGGATCAATTTGCAACCTAAAAAAATATGCCCTCTATTTTGTATAATATTTTGGAAAAATGTTTCTGTTACTTCTAGTTTTGCCGTATAACTCGATACTAAAGACAGCATAGCTAAGGATCAGACATGCATCCCGATTCGGGCACCTTTTCCCTTCTCTCCATGGTCACAGGGCGGCACTCCTCTCCCACTGGTGTTTCTCCTTCCCTGGTGGCTTTTCCTCCTATGTCTCCTGCACACTGTGCTTTCCTCTACTCCAGCCTCTGTCCCTGACTGCCTCTCCTTGATCCACATGCTGTCCTTGGATAAGCTGTGTTTTACATACCCACACAGGCCAGAACTCTCAAATCCTCAGCTCTACCTCACCTCTTTCAAACGAACTCCCATTTCTTATTACGTAAAGACATCCACACCTGAATTTCCTCCAAGTACCTCAATATTAGCATAGCTCTACCAAGTACCTTGACATCAGCCTCCCTTTACAACTTGCTCTTCCTCCATCACCCTTGTTCCAGTAATTCACCCCCTCATCCTCGCTGGGAGCCATGGGTGTCATCTCCTTGTCACCCACATCCAGCTCATTCTCATGATGTCAACTAATTAATTTTCTAATTACTGGACCATACTGGCAGGAACATTTTAATTTGGCAAAATCCTTTTGAATTTTAAGTGAAGAAGGGAATTATCTTGTAGCAATTTATTTTGAGGCCATAGCTAATACTTGAAATGTGTATTTTGGGTCTTGCCTGTGATTGGTGCTCAATGGGGAGGAGATGGAGTTAGATTTGATCTGGATGTGCTTGTATGAACCACCTTACAGAGCCTCTTTTTTTTGTTCTCTTCTGTGTTCAGCCCTTTCCGTGTTCAGCACATGGACCTGTCGAATTCTGTAATTGGTGTGTCTACTCTCCAGGGCATTCTGTCTCAGTGCTCCAAGTTGCAGAATCTAAGCCTGGAAGGCCTACAACTTTCGGATCCCATTGTCAAGTGAGTGGCAGCCACGAGCATGTCACGAAGACAGTTGTTTTTATTTGTGTTAATTATGTTTCTGCATATTATTCGGATGCCCTTCGCCCATTTCCAGATGGACTCAAAAAGCATCCAGTTCAGTGTTCTAGCTTGTACACAGCTTTCCAGGACTCATCTAGGCAACCAAAGTTTTCACACTAACTATATGCCAAGCCCTATGCTAGGTTCTAGATGTACAGTGATGAGTAAAGGGCATGGTCCCTGCCCCATTCACAGGAGAGACAGATAATTACAGTGCAGTGTGTGTTAAATGCATTGGTGAATATGTGGCAACACACTAAGAGGCCTAATTAAATTTAGGGAGGGTGGCCTCCTCAGAGGAAGTGACTCTTAAGCTGAGTATTAAAGGTATTCAGGTCGGAGATCTCCAGGCAGTAGAGTGAAGGAAACAGCTTAGGTAAAGCAGCCAGTGTGGTTCTAAACTGTGAAGTAGTTGGGAATTGCTAGAACATAAGGCACCGTGAGGGGACTGGCAGGAGGTGAGGAGGAGTGGGCAGAGACCGATCTTAATGGGCCCTTGCCTTGCTGTAAGAAGTCTGGACTCCATGGTGGCTATAAAGAAGGAAGTGTGGTGAAGAAAGTCGTTCAGTGAAAGGAAAGAACGTGTCAAAAGTTAAAATTTAGAGAAGTAACTCACTGGGCACCTTGGAAGGTCAATCAGACATAGAAGAAACCAGATTAGTTAGGATGCTGTTGCGTTCATTTGAGTGAGAAAGAACGAAACCTGATGTAAAGAATAACAATAGCAACTAACATTGAGCACTTACGCCAGATACTAAGTTCTTTAAAGGTATTCTCATATAAGTCTCACAGCAACCCCATGAAATGTGTTCTTATTGATCCCTTTTTACAGATGTGCAAACTGAGGCACCCAAAGGCCGAATAACTTGTCCAAGTTCACCCAGTTAGTAGGTGGCAGAGCCATGATTTGAACCTGGCAATGTAGTATGATTCCAAACTGTTGCTCTGGATCACTGATTTTCACCAACATGAGGCATTTGGGAACGTCAAGGAGGGGCCAAATTTAAGAGATGTTTAATTGAGAGAACCTGATGACTTTATAGGTAGACATGTGCCTTCTAATTCTTCTAAAGCTAATTGTAATTGTGGGTGAAATAGAAATATGTTTATTCCACGGCTTTATATTTTTGACTTAAAAAGCCCATCGATTGGTGTTTCTTGTGCACTTAACTCTTTATTACATTATATCATTTAATCTTAACCTTACCAAGAATGCACTGATACTACCACTTCACAGATGAGTAAACTGAGGCAAAGCATCCTGCTTGATGTCCTACAGATAGTGAAATGTAAATTTAAACTCACTTCTGATTTGAAGGCTTGGGTTCTTAAGTATTTCACTAGCCTGCTTTCCTCAGAATGCTCCTAGATCAAAGAAGAGGGTCTTAGTGGTATTCTTCTGACATTTTTCTCTTTTTCCAGTGATCTTGCGCAGAACTCAAATTTAGTGCGACTAAACCTTTCTGGGTGTTCTGGATTCTCTGAATCTGCCCTGAAGACTTTGCTGAGCAGCTGTTCCAGGTAGGAAAGATTTGAGACTTGATTAGAGTTGTTTTGGCAAATATACAATTATCATTCCCATCAGAATAGAATTGGGTAAATTTTTTGAGCTGTAGCTAACTCTGAGCTCTTGATTTGGTTATTGCAATATCCTTTGCCCTCCAAACGTTCTGTCTAAGCTCAGAGCCAAATCGAAAAGTTTGAAAAATATACATGTGTAGTGAGCTCTCTCTCTCTTTTTCTTAGCTATTAAAATAAGGAAAGTTGAGTAGTGTGTTTATTATCAACAGTATGGTTGAAATTAACCTCTTTATGCCTGACTGTACAGTCAAGTTTTTTCCTCTATCATATTTATCGATCTAACATAACAGCTTTTGATTTAATTTGGTACATTGCAAATATACACCATGAATTTGGATGATTCCAATAAAAACATCTTTTATATTGCACAGTAAGTTAGTATATAAATAAAGTCTACAGAATTACAAATGTAACAGAATGGTCACGGTTCACAGAAAACACAATATTCTGTGTGTTGGGGGGTCCTTTTTATTACCCTTTGGTCTCTGTGCTATAGATAGTATTTTACCTATGTTTCCTTAATGACTGTTGAAAGTAGATTGCCTTTGGATAAGAATGTGATCAATGAGATAAGATGGGCATTGTTTACTGGTTGTATATTGTCTTTGAATCCCTCATTTGCTCGGTTAGCAGACGCCAAATAAGATGAAGTAGCTTTTTGCATGTCAGTATCTCTTTATTAGGCATCCCTGGTATAATCCATCAGTTTTTTAAAGTATCTGGAGCAATTGTTCAGTCTGTCTGGTTGTTTGCTAACAACCTTGGGGGGTTAAGGAAGAAAAACCTGAGGGCTAGAATTTCTGCCCTGGAATGAGGTTTGAGCCGTCAGAAGACAAGAGGAGAGTGCTCCCCTCCATTTCCAGAAGGGGGCAGCATTCACTAAGGCCTTGGCTCAGATCCTCTGGCAACTTTCTGGGGCAAACTTGGGCAAGAAAGTGTGTCAAGAGGGGAGAAGGCAGCTTCAGGTAAGTAAAGGGAGCTGCTTAGAGGAGAGGGGGTTCCATGCACAAAATGGTAAGGAATATATGGCTTTGTATTTCCTTTGATCGCAGCTTGAGGCGGTGCTGCCTAAAGAACTCATTTTTGTGTCCTGGCTTCATGCTTCCCTGTTCCTCCTCTTGTGTGCAGATTGGATGAGCTGAATCTCTCCTGGTGCCATGACTTCACTGAAAAGCACGTGCAGGTGGCTGTAGCGCACGTGTCAGAGACCATAACCCAGCTGAATCTTAGTGGCTACCGAAAGAATCTCCAGAGATCAGGTAACTCCCTCCTGGCCACTGGGCCCTCAACAACCCGAAGAGTAGGTTTGATTTATTGAACATCTCCTAAGTGCTGCCTACATACGGTGTCTCATTTAATCTAGTGTGTTGTGCCTATTGCCATTTTTTCAGGTGAGGTAGCAGCTGATCAGAAGGGTAAGGTAAAGGGAAAAATCCAGAATTAGAAATGGAAACCTTTATACTTTAAAACAGTTTACTCTTAAACAGGAGAACTTACTTGAATCAGCTAATCATTGGGTGAAGTCCCAACATAAAAATAGGTAAATGTAGTGTTTGATTATTAAGCGGTGGTTCTCAAGTGAGGGCAGGCATTTCTCCCTCAAGGGGACATTTGGCAAGGTCTTGAGATAATTTTGATTGTCACATCTGTGAGGCATTACTGGCATCTAGTGGGTGGGAGCCAGGAATGCTAGTAAACAATGCACAGGACAACAGAGTAAGGTGCAAAAAAGAATCTGGTCCAAAATGTCAGTAGTGCCAAGATTGAAAAACCCTGTTCTAAACCCTGTTTGTAAGTTCATATTTATCTCTTACAGTCTAAGAGGACAACGAGGTTGCTTAGATGAACCACAAGCATTTGAAGTCAGGGGTGATGTGTGACAGATATAGCCTTTATAAGCCTCAACTTTCAGTTATGCTTAATTTTATTTCTCTAATACTGACAAAATCTTAATTTGCAAAGATTAAGTGTGTACAAATTGAAGATTTTTTAAGTGGCCTCCCCTTGTTCTCAGGCTGTGGGCTATACAAAGCCTAGTTAAGCGAGCAATGCACCTCAACCCTATCTTCGCATCTTGATGTTCGCATTAGCTCACATGAATCTAGGTGTTTTGTTTATTATAGTCTTTATCCTACTTTAAAGACTTGAATCAAGCATTTGCAGAATGTATCTTAAAAGTAGTTTTTTAAGTAGTATTTTAAAACTACTTCTCCAGGGCATGATGACATGATGTGGCCGCTGGTAAGTAAGGTATCTCATCGGGCTACAGAAAAGAGGAGCTAGATTCTCATTAGCAGCCAGGGGTGCCAGTCCTTTGCCCGTGCTTAAGTCCAAACCCCTGCATTTTTAGACAAGGAGAATGTTTTCTTTAGAGACCTGTAAAAGCAGTTGTTTTTTGACTGCTCCCCTCCAAACACAGTATTTCTGTTCTAAGTTTTTTCCATACACTATTTTAAATCTGATACAGTTTTGTATAACCATTCTCAAAAATACATAAAATATGGAATAAAAAAGAAAAGTCATCTTGTTTTCCTTAAAGCAATAATCAATAATAAAACAATCATCAGTAATCTCACTAACATCTTGCTGATCTTTTTCCTGTACAAAGGGCTTTTAAGAAGCATATGAAATACTTTGTGGTATGGGGTGGTTTTTTTTCAGATCACTCCGTTTTCAGTAGCTACACCACATCATTTCAATGGCTATGTGATATTCCATCAAAGAGATGTGGAATAACAAATTCAATAATAATTCGTTCAGTTGATACCCATATATGTAATGGATGTTTAGAATCTTCCATTTTTCCCTTTATAAACAACTTAGTTATGGACAGAGACAAATCTTTGAGTGCTTTCCTAAGGATGAATTCTGAAAAGTGGAATTCCCAAGTCAAGAATTAGGCTCTGTTCACAAGCTTTGGATATATACTTCTTGCCCAGTTGCCTTCCGAGGATTTTAAACTCCCACCAACAAGCATCCTCTTAACGTGGAGTCTGCTGCTCATTCTTCTCCATTCGTCCCCAAGAGAAGACAGTGCCCTGTTTACATTTCCCTCCCATATCTCAATCACCCATTTGAAAACTCTCTTTATTGAGAGTTTTTCTGAAATGAACTGAGATTCTAGGTACAAGGTTGAGAAACTCTGCTGTAGGCAAACCACTGTTAATTTTGTCTAGTTTGGCTTTAAGCTCTTCTCTTTGTTCCTCCGAAAAAGAACTGATAGCCTGTTAACCGAGTTTTGGCAGGAATAGTAAGTAATAAAATCTGGCTTGCTAGACACATTCAGGGCAAGGACAAAGACACAGAGCATAAGTTGAAATGTTAGTTTTCTTAATTATACAGTAGGAGTCTGAGATTTTTAAATTGATGCCTTTAACAATGGCACACTCTATTTCATTATATAGAAGAAAGGGATTTCATTTTAGCTCCCAGACTGATGCCAGACTGCCTGGGGTTGAGTAACCACTCTGCCTTTTCCTGGGTAGCCTTGAACAAGTTGCTTAACTTCCCTGTTCCTCAGTTCCTTCACCAATAAAAAGGAGATAATAGTAGAACCCACTTTTTTTGAGTTATATTAAAGACTTAATGAGTTAATACACATGCAGCATGCTAAACCATTCTTAGCACATGGTGAGGGTCAGTCATTGTTGGCTATGGTATTGCCATCGCACTCACCCACCCTGTCGCCCTGTGGGACAGTAAGTGCACACTGAGTAAGGTCTTAGAGGACCTCACCTTTAGCCTTGGGTTTGACCTTGACTTCTCTAGCTGAAATTGCCTCTCCTTTAAAATGACAAAATAGATTAGGTGACTGCTGTTTACTAACCCTTCCTGTCGAGGGATGGCAGGGCTTTAATGAGGGCTGGAGAGGTTGACTGACCAGTTTTATCCCCCAGGGTTTTGTTCCTTTCTAGGTGGTGTCAAAGTAAGATTTGTTGATGGCTGCTTGGCTCGCTAGATGATGGGTCACTCAAAATTGTATTGTGCATGTCTTCATTTTTTAGTCATTCATTAAACAGATGTTTATTGAGCACCTACTATGCACAAAATCCTGTTCCAGACTTGGGAGATATAGCCTTGAGCAAAACATATAGTCATCGTTGTGCAACTTACATTCTACTGGGGGAGCCAGGCAATCAACAAATAACTAAATGTGATGAAAGGAGTGAAAATGCAAGGAGGAAAAGCAGAGTGTAGCAGGAAGGGGCTATGTAGATGGAATGGCCAAAGAGATGGCCTCTCTGAGGAAGTGAGTGGAGACCTAAATGAGTGGAAGAGTGAGTTATATATGTGAAGAAAGACTATTTTAGAACTAGGGACCCGCAAGTTCAAAGGCCTTGATAGGGGAGCTGGTGTGTGAGAGAGCAGGGAGGACAGTCATAGGAGAAAAGATAGTCAAGGGTTCTCCAAGCCAAGGCCAAAGCTTGGTTGGGATTGTAGAGATGGGAAGCCACTGGGACATTTTGAACAGGGACTGATAGGATCTGACTCATCTTTTAAGTCTTATTCTGGTACTGTGTTGAGAAAAGGCTATAGGAGACTTAGGTAGGAACTTGGAACGTGGTAAGAAATTATTTGATTTGGGACACATTTTGAAAGCCAACATAGCAGGATTTGGTGACAGATTAAATGTGGGATGTGAGAAAACAGTCAAGTAGGACTCCCAGGGTTTTGGCCTAAGCAACTGGATCAGAGAAATTAGCACTTGCTGAGATGGAAAGACTTCAGGGAAGAAGCAAATTTAGAAGAGAAATCAAGTATTTGGATTTAGGCATGAATTTGAGATGCTGTCACGTACCTCAGTGGGTGTGTTGAAGAGGCAGTTTAAAATGAAAGCCTAGGATTCAGAGGAGGCAATGGGGCTGAAGAGAATAGGTGTGAGAAGGAAAAAGAAAAATTCAACAATTAATTAAGTTTGTTTTTAAAAAGTAAATAACATCTATTGATTGATTTTCTGATTAAAAAGTTGCACATTAGACTTTTTTCCAAATTCTGAAGTTATCTGTAGTCCCACCACCTCTGGTAACTGCAGTTAATGTTTGGGTGTATTTCCTTCCAGCCTTTCCCTTCCACTTTCTTTCTCTGTGTGAGTTTGTGTATAAATAGGAGTTTGTGGAGTGTGTTTTAACTAAATTGAAATTATACTGCATTGTATTTTGCCTTCACTATACAACACATCCTGAGTATTTTTTTGGGTCATGAAATGTCACTAAAAGACTTTTCAATAACTACTATTAGCATTGTGTTCCACAGAATGGATGAAGTTCAGTGTATTAAACTAATTGGCAGAGGGGCTATTACAATTGTTGCTAAAATTAATATCTTTGCACATTTCTAATTATTTTTCTACAAGCAGAATCATTGAGCCAACGAGGAAAGTGTATAATGCTCTGAACACTTTTTAAAAAAAAATCAGTTCACTCTCAAAAAAAAAAGGCTGCATAAAATTAAATATCCAACTTACAGTATATATGGGGAGACCTGTTTCATTATATTTGATCAATTCTGGATATTGTAATAGATTTTCATTTGATGGATAAAAAGCAGTATTTTAATTTTATTTTATACTTGAAGCCAATATAATATTGTATATGAACTTATACTTCAATAAAAAAATCAAAATAAATAAAATAAAATATATGTAAAACAAGATGAATGATTGATGAATATCCAGGAAAACTGAGTATTTGGCATGTATAGAAATGTTAATAAAAACTATCTTCTAAATGCACGGATTTTCAATGTTAAAATTTTTCAACTTTTGTGAAAATCTGATATTTTCATATTAAAATACTAAGGCACCTGCATAGTGCCTCCCAAAGTGGGGGAGGGATTAATTTTGCCTTTCTTGCTCTATTTTTATCTCTGTATTTTGCAAAGTATCTCTTCATGTTCTTTGCCCATTTTCTATTGTTCATCTTTATATAAGACCATTACCTCTCTCTTCAATGCGTTGGAAACATTTACTTCTAGTTTTCTGATGCTTTTTAAATTCTGTTTGTGTTTTGTTTGCATCAACATGGTTGAGTTTTAAAATTTTCATATAGTAAATTATCAGTGTTCCCTTTGTTTTCTTTTGTGTTCAGAAACTCTTACCTATCCCAAGATCCAATGAATAATTGCCCATATTCTTGCATTTAGAACTTTTCAATATAAGTAGAATGGATTTGGATATATTTTTTGAGATGGAGAAATGAATTTTTCTTGGTTTTGGTAGCAATATTATTTTTTAATAATCTATGATTTCCCCTATTGATTTTTTATATTTTTTTATTTTATTGAAGTATAGTTGATAGACAAAATTATAGTGATTTCAAATATACAACATAGTGATTTGACAGTTACATTATTAAATCCTCACCCCCAACTAGTGTAGTTACTATCTGTCAATCTGGAAAGATGTTACAAAATTATTGACTATATTCTTTGTACTGTACTTTCATCCATGTGACCCACTTACATTATGATTGAGATTTTGTGCCTTTTTATCCCCTTCACCTGTTTCACCTGCCCACCCCCACCCTTCTCCAATGTAACCACCAGTCATTTCTCAAGTGTCTATGAGTCCATTGCTGTTTGTTTTGTTTTGTTTCTAGATTCCACATGCAAGTGAAATCATAACGGTATTTGTCTTTATCTGCCTGGCTTATTTCACTTAGCATAATATCCTCTAGGTCTATCCATATTGTTGCAAATGGCAAGATTTCTTTTTTTATGGCTTAATAATATTCCATTGTGTATATAAAGCATATCTTCTTTATTCATTTATCTATTGATGGTCACTGGTTGCTTCCATATCTTGGCTATTGTAAATAATTTGGCAATAAACATAGGGGTGCATATGTCTTTTCAAATCAGATTTTGTTTTCTTCAGGTAAATTCCTGTAAGTGGAATTATTGGATTGTATGGTATTTCTATTTTTAGTTTTCTGCAGAACCTCCATCTGCTTTCCGTAGTGGGTGCACCAGTTTACATTTCCACCAATAGTATACGAGGGCTCACTTTTCTCCACTCCTTGAGCCCCCATTGATTTTAAGTCTCCTTTATATGTCGTTTGTTTATATATGGCTGTGTTTGGTTTTGCCTTTTGCTATTGTGAATTGGATTTTTTTTTCCTTTTATTTTTCTAGCCAGTTATTGCTGATATGTAAATAAGCTATGGATTATTGTTAACCAGTCATTTTACACAGTTCTTTTAATGCTTCCAATAGTTTTTCAGGTGATAGTTTTTCTAGACAGAAAATCTTACATGCCAGGATAAAAATTTTGTTTTTTCTTTCTAATTGTATGTGACTCTCATTGCATTTATTCTGAACTTCTAGCCTGGTTAAATGACAGTATTGGTATGGTAGCAGATATCCTTGTCTGTTCCTCATTTAATAATGACCTTTTTTTTTCTAGATGTCTCTACCTTAGTTGGAAGGTGCCCCAATCTTGTCCACCTAGACTTGAGGTATTTATTTATTTACTTATTGTAAAATAAAATTGCCCATTGAACTGAGGAAAGGATCTTAATATGTGAAACTGAAGGAACTAAGCCTTAGACTATTTCTGTCTTCTCCATGTAGAACTGGTGGATGGGCTTTGAATCTGTTCTTCTGCCCTCTTACAGTGACAGTGTCATGCTAAAGGATGACTGCTTTCAGGAATTTTACCAGCTCAACTACCTCCAACACCTATCACTCAGTCGATGCTATGATATAATACCTGAAACTTTACTGTAAGTATTTTCATTTTTTAAAAGCTAATAGAAAGCAGGAACCAAAAGAGATGGCACTTGGTATTAAAACTTCTCATCAATAGCAGCTGTTTAAAACTTACACATCAATATTCACATTCCACAAACTGGTTAGGGAAGAGCAGCAAGATAGGAAAAACAAGGTAAAATGTTTTGCTTGAAATGTCTGTAAAGTTGAGTTGACTGAGATAGTTCATTAAACATTTTATTATTTAGCTGTGAGCAAGTTTACATAGTAGGCTACTGTGCTAGTATCTGTGGAGGACTTGCAAGAAGATAGCCTTTGCCTCCAGGGAGCTCAGAGTATAACTGGGGAGGCCAACCCATTGTGGGGTTTTTTTCTCCCCAGATTTTTCAAACCAACTCTAGTTGAATCCACAAGCCTCCATGTGGGCTTAGAGGAAATTTCTGTAATCTTCTGGTGATGTCAGTGCTGGATGGTCAGGTCAAGGAATGGGAAGAATAGAAATGTGTAAGTGGTAAATATCTTAAGAGTGTAATGCTGTCTTCAATTAGTGGGGAGAATAAGGTCCAAATGAGTGAAGTGTCTTACCTGAAACTATAATGCCTTAAGACTGAGTGGGGTCTACATGCTCAGTATCCTGGACAGAATCTGGTCCTTCTTTCTTTTAGGAAGTGTTATACCCAAGTCATCCTGGGAATATTATCTATTTTTTTTTAATTTCCTTTCTTTCATCCCAAAGGGCTGGAAAATTCTTTCTCATGTCAGGTGTACATGGGTAGCAAATAAACTGCAAGAAGTCAGTATCTTGGATTTGGTTAGGTCTCCTTTCTTATTCCAGCCAGTATGCCCCAAATGAGGCTGCTGACCTCATGTAGCTCACTATCCAAATGAAGGTAACTTAGCTTCTGGGCCCTACAAAAGAAGGCTGGTGAATATCAACAAAGATTCTGTGTATGCATTCCTCAAATTATTGGTCAGATCTTGTAAGTTAGTTTCAGAGTTAATGAATAAATTAGATACTTCAGCTATACAGGGTTAGCTAGTAGAATTAGGAAGCCTTATAAGTGTATTTTTAATTATTCACTTTAATTGGTCTTGGGGTCAGGGTCTGAGTTGGTATCTCATTCGGAAAAGCACTGCCAAAAAGGGATGCCAGTATTTACTTTCATGGCTTTTAGGTGTTAGAGTCTAAATTCATATTCATGGAACAGTTATGAAAATGTCCTGTTCCTTCTAGCATCCAGAACTCCTGGTAGCCTCTAGTGCCTACCCAAAAAGGTTTCTCTGTCATTCATTCTTTCCTGTCCTTGCCATCTGCACTCAAACTTCCTTGCCTGCGCAGCTGCCAGGAGTGTAGTAGTCATTCTGTTTCAGGTGCTTTTCTCAAGAGAATCTATCCATGTGTCTTGATTGTGTTACTTCTCTTCAAAGAGAAAGAGGCTAAGTAGGTAATCCCAAAATGCTTTTTTCTCCAGCAGAGGCTAAGGGAAAGCTGTGAGCCCTTGCATTTTAAGTTTTATTGAGTAGGATAACACCACTTACCATCAGTGTGTATTGATTGTTAAGGGCATGGGCCTGAAGTTACAGCATTGGTGTGAACCCCCACTGCGTTTTTATGATTTCTCTAAATCTTATCTTGAAATAAGAAAAACAGGGGCATCAGGAGTTCAGTTATATATATGTCAGGCTACCAGAATAGAGAGAGAACAGAGAGAGGATGCTATCCTTGGACCTTAAGGTAAAAGAATATGTTTCTTTAGACATTATGTAAATAGTACACTTGTTTACCTTGTGAATCCATGACGATGAGTTTGCTAGTACCCTGTCCTTAAAAGTTTCTCAAGATAAAATGTCCTTTCTAATTTCAGTCATTCTGGCAGCTGATGTATTTGAAATTCATAGTAAGAATTCTAGGATTCTCAACAGTAATTTCCAAAAAGCTATTTATGCTAAAGAATTTTTATTTCTTATCTCAGAAGTGGGAAGATAAAATTTTGAGTGTTTTTCTTCTGTAATAACTTTTTAAATACTTGGGATGGTAGGTTTTTCTTCCTCAGGACATCTCATTGTATTTATATTCCGTGTGTATAAACTTCTGATTATTCCATATTTCCCATTCAAGTAAGAAACTCAAGATGGAGATAGTAAGCTGATCTGAGATTAGGAGAGACTAAATAAAATCTCTTGTGGCTGAAGACTTTGTAGTTGAGAAATTTAAGATTTTATAAGGAACACAGGATTATGTAGGTGAAGTGAGGAATAAGCCTGTGAAAGTGTTCATAAATACCTTTTGTTTACTAAAATTAAACAAAGATACTCAAGGCATCATCAGTGTCATTTTATGCTTAAAATAGAAATAATGACTCTTAAGTTACTCATTTCTATTTACTATCCCTGAGTTTGCTTGAGAGTCTCTTTCATTGTAATTTCAAAGATGGATGTAAATTTGTTCTGCTTTGTTGTAGGATACAGACATAAGAGGCTTTTTTCTTTCCCCTCAAGATTTTACCCAACTTGGGACTGGTCCTTCGTCTACCATCCTATCTTATACAGCTCATTTCCTTCTCACATATAACACCTGAGTGTCTCCTAAGAGACACTACTACTGTTTCTATTTCTTCTACTGTTGCAAGAACATTTCTTCTGCTATCAGCCATACCTCCTTTTATTATTCCCATCTACAGTTTCTTTTAAATACTACCCACTGCAGAATGACATACAGTTTAGCAATTTGGATATCTCAGAACCAAAATCCTCATGGCTATTACAAAGTTTTCATATACTCAAATTTCACAGGATTTAGGTTGGGATAGGATTGCTGTCATCTGAAGTGATAAGTATAAGCATCTCTATATTGTGATCTTTATAGTCCTGTCTCTAAACTCCAGAGATTAGTTTACTTTAGGAACAACAATTTGTTCTTACTGATTTTCTTTTGGTCTACTGTGATCTCCAGATTTTATTGTCCCCCTTTGAACACAAAGCATATTTTATTTAGACAGTACTTTTATTTTCTAAATTACCCCTCATCTGTATTCAGCTACTACACATGAAATGTCTGCGGTGTTTAAGACACTTTGTTGAGTGTAGAAGAAGTATGTTCAGAGGGATAGTGAGCAGACTGGGAGGGCAGGTTAAGCAAGGAAAGTTGTAAGGCCTGCTGAGTCGCTGGAGTTCTGTAAACACGAGGGAAGCATCAAAGGTTTTGGGGCAGGAGAGTGATAAAATCTGAGCAAGGCTTTAAGAAGGTACCTTGGTCATTGCTATATAGAATAGGCTGGAAGGAAGGAAGATTGGAGTGACAATTGTAATAGGTGTCAGTTATAAGGAAAGTTCATTTTTTAAATAGTGACTCAAAATATGAAAATATAAAAGATGCTTCTAACTCTAGGTCATCGATGTGTTCATTGATCTGTAGTGGGATTTTGTTGAAATTCCAAACTAAATATTCCCTTTCCTGAGACTTTGTACTATGTGTCCCAACCTGGAGCAAATACAGATCAGAGAGATGAATTTCTAAGCATACAGATCTGGGTAAAGAAGAAAGAATCATTACCAGAATGTATTTACTTTGGGGAAACAGGTTCCCATTTTTGTGGACCGGAATTTCACTGTTGACAGAGTTGTATTTCACCTAGTGGGAAATACCTAAGAACAGGACTGGCTCATATGTGGCAAAAAAGAATAGTTATATGTAGAGAGGTAAGATGGATATTGCCTCCTATAAAAGTGTGACCGGTCACCCCTTTTCTCCATCTGCACCCAACTATATAACCCTGTCTAGAATTTCTTGGTAGTCATTGTTAGGCTTCATCACATGTAATCGACTTGTTGAATATTCATCATTAAGAAGTTACCTTACCTTTTGCTGCTATCTTCTTCTGAGACCAGGAACCCAGTTCAAATAAAGGTCAAGTCGATACCCTTTAATTACATATAACCTGTGGTGATTCCAAGTGATGCCACTATAAAACATCAACTTTCACCATCACGAGCTTGCTAGCTGCTCCTTAACAACACAGTAATATCTTTCAGTGTAATCAGAACAGAGAAAGGAAACAAATATGGTTGCATTTTTAATAAACCTCAGTTTTTAGACTTAGAAATTTAACAAAATGTTGCCCAAGCTATTGGCCTGTGCTTTCTGGTTAGATTCACCTTTGCTTTTTTCTCAAATCATTGATTGCAAATTACGTTTTCAGTTTGCATTTTATAGACTATGATACAAATGGTAAAAACTGGGTCGTGTAACTGTAGTGGAACAGTTTCCATAGATACTGCTACTCTGAAAGTCTCTCTTTCTTTCCAGTGAACTTGGAGAAATTCCCACGCTAAAAACACTACAAGTGTTTGGAATTGTGCCAGACAGTACCCTTCAGCTGTTAAAGGAAGCTCTTCCTCATCTACAGATCAATAGTTCCCATTTCACCACCATTGCCAGGCCGACCACAGGCAACAAAAAGAGCCAGGAGATATGGGGCATCAAATGCCGACTGACACTGCAGAAGCCCAGTTGTCTATGAAGTATTTATTGCAGGATGGTGTCTCCTCTTTTCTTTGGAACAGGGAAAATAGGCAGGAAGCCCACTTGCTGGAGCACTCAGCTATTTTAATTCTTGGTTTTCCCTTTGCCTTCATTCTGCAAGTATATTAGTGAACCATTTGAGAGAGAAAACTTGAAGTGTTGCTTTTTTAAAATGACTGTAAAAGCTTCCAGCACTGCTATGCCCGGAAGAGCCTAAGTTTTAGGCCTTTTAAAATTTTAGGAGTGAGCCTATAATTTCAAGATACTTTAAAGACATACATTTGAGCCACCTCTTCCAAGTGCCCTTCTTATTAATCTATTTGGAATTAAGCTTTAAAATCACCACCAGCAAATCATTTTCATAGCCTGAACAGTAACTTAGCATTCTTCTAAATTTTCAGTATTGCTGTATAAGACATTGATTGGAAGAGTAAGAAGCTATTTGTATTTGTACTGAAGAGAAGGAATTATAGAATAGTATGAAGCAGTCCCTTTTTGGGGGGTAGAAAACAAAAAATACACATTTCAACTTTATCTTTAGATTTGAAATTAGTCCATGGAAATAAATAGCCCTGGATAATTCACCTTAAAACCTAAATAAAAACCAACCAATCTACCAGACATAGAACTAGTATAGAATTTGAAGGCTCAAGAGACAATTTTCTATGACAGGTTAATCTGAAATTTCCTTTGATACACATTAATGAAGTCTCCTTTATGTACTGTGTTCTCAGAATGCTAAATTAGTTGAGGAAATATAACTGTGGCATCTTAATTCTATGATCAAATTATGTTAACATGGGTTCTTTAGCTTTTAAAATGACTTGCTTTGTTTTAGAAAGGTGATAGTAAGCAGCCAGTCTCTATTGAAATGTTGGATGGTGGGCTGAAGGTGCCTGCTGTTTTCCTTTATCACTGAAGTTCTCGAAATTATTTTCATGTTACTCTGAAATCAAGTGTCTTAAACTGTCCTTTTTTATTGATCTCCCACAGTAATTGTACCCATTTTATAAGGTTACTGGACTTAAGAGTTCCCTAAGAACTGCACGTTCTTTCAATTGGAAATACATACTAAGAGCAGGTGTATGTTCCCTACAGTTTCACAGCAATAAGCACAACTTGCACCTGCACAAAAGTTAAGGTTCAGGTGTTAAACCTTTTGATACCATCAACAATTTTTTTTAAATGGTATATAGAAGAAAAAGAATTAAATTCTACTTAAAAAAAACATAAAACACTAATTTCTTACTTGAATTGATAACCTCCCCATATGTTCAAAATGGAACAGAAGTCAAACCCATCATTTCTATTGTTTTTTTTAAATCAGATTTTTCAAATATTAAAAATAATGATATGAAGTGCCCTTATCTGCTCAGACCTAAAGAAGAACATTTTAAAGTAGTGTTTGATAGGAAATGATTATGGTTCAATTTTTTTGTAGTTAAAAAGTGCTAAAGACTACATGAAATTATTGTTTACAGATTAGTGACAAGGGCTGGTGATAGGATCCTGGTTGGACTCTGACTTCCAGATGCCCTTAAAAATACAGTGCTTCCAAATTCAAATTCAGCCATAAACTATTTTGCTAACGTGTCAGAGTAATCTGTATTTTTGTATGTGACTCCTACTTTTTATAGACTTGTTTTAAAATAAAACACATTTTTATAAAAGTGAGTATTTCAGCTAAGTCGTATTCCTTTTTTCTTAAGTCGTATAGTTAAAATTAGGAAGCATTTGATGTGGTGTGCCAATTGTCTCCACTCTAAATAAGGCTCTGCAAAGTGAGTCCTAAAATGGTCCTTTTTTCCTATGTCATATGTTTGTTGTCAAATTAAAATGATGGTTTACAATACTTTCTGATAAGGTGCTAAATACAGGCTGCTTATTATCTTCAATGTACTTCTAGAAGTGATAACATTTCTAAAACATTCGAAATTCGTGTGATTAATGTGATAGTCAAGTATAATCCATAAAAGTCAACTTGTAGCACTTTTAAAATATAGACTTGATCAGCTTATACTGTGTATTTCTCTCATTAGAAAACTATTTGAAGAGTTTACCCTATACCCAGACTTCCAAGAATTCAATTCCTTTGAAACGCGTCCATTCAAATAATGGAATAGTGACTCTTCTTGAATACTACCAACCCTCTTGCTTTTTCTGGAATTATCGCTACTGTGCTCCCTTTTTTGTTCTTAATTATGAAAAATGTCAAAAATGTGCAAAAAGTAGAGAATATGATGAACCTCATCATCCACTTTGGTCATTAACTCACAGCCAATCTCATTTTACCCATCATCTCATCCATACCTAACACAAACACAGCTTATTTTGAAGCAAAACCCAGACGTCATAAATATTTCAGGATATGCCTCTGAAAGAGACAGAGTCTCCTTAATTAATTCTGAAACATTAAGCATCAAGATGATGTTGAAAATTTCCCATTGTCTCAAGTGTTTTCTTACCTGGCTTTGTTTTGATCAGGCTCCAAACATGCATTTGACTGACATTCTCTTAAGTCTCTTGATCTTTGGGTTCCCTTTTTTTTTTCCTCGCATTTTATTTATTGAAGAGACTTAAGTTGTTTGTCCTATGTCCCACATTCTGGATTTTGCTGGTATGATCCCTGGAGTGACACTAAACAGGTTAATCTGTCCCCTATTTCCATAAACTGGCAGATAGTTCTAGCGGCAAAAAACTTTAGACCAAGAGTGTTCTGCCACCCAGGCGACATTTGGTAATATCTGAAGGCATTTTTGGTTGTCACAAGTGGAGAGCTGCTATGGGCATCTAGCAGGTAGAGACTGAGGATGCTGTAACCATACTACAGTACATAGGACAGCTCTCCACAACAAAGACTCAGCTGGTTCAAAATGTCAGCGTGCCAGTGTTGCCAAACCCTGATCTGGAGGTTTATTTTACCAAGTTCTTTTCTTTAGCAAGGAGATACTTGCAAAGTAGTATTAAGTTCTTAAATCAAGAGGCACATCTGCTGTCATTCTGTTTATGATTGTAACATCTGCCTGTGACCCTATGTTTTTCCCTCTATTAAAACCTAGCCTTAAATTCCAGAGATTGGAGAGAGAGGCATGCTGGTCAAGTGCAAAATTCTTATTTCTGGATACAGTAACTTGTATCCCTTCAATCTACGTAAACTTGATTTCAATCCAACATTTACTGACTACAGTGTAGAAGATACTGTGTTTGAACAACAGCCCATGGGAACTTGCGGAGCATATGAGGAAAGGCACAAGTAATTCAGGGACTAGAAAGAAACCCTTTCCACTGGATACCCTAATCCTAGAACAAGCAAAAAGGCAACCTTTTTTGTTACCACACCTCTCCCCCTCCCCAGCTAGCCAGATATCCCAAGGAGTTAAAAAGGTCTCTTCATCAAGAGGTTAATTCATAACAGGTTGAAGTCCTAAAGTCTGTAATAAACCCGATATATGGGTTTTTTATTTATATATGAATTATTTATTACTTTTTAATGAATCTGAATATTAAAATGCTGATATTTTGATTATTTCTCAAACCAAATACCAAAATATTTACCACTGCACCTTTGACCATTAGTCACTATAATTTAAGGTCTTAAAATGGCCAGGACCATGACTTACAAGAGAGACTAAAGCAGACTAATTCCCATAGCCCTACATTTTAATTTTTTTTCAATGTAAGTATCTTATTGATGAAACCATACATAGAAATGTATTTTGAATTGTAAGATACTGTTGTAATTATTAATCTAATCTTAATATTTTAAATTATTTTCATTACCACAAAGTTGAAATGGACTTCAACTATGAAACTTATGGGATTTTTTATTGAAATACATTAAAATGCACAAATCTTAGTATACAGCTTAATGAATTTTAATGTGTATAAACTCCTCTAACGTGCAGGTCAAGCTATCAAACATTCTGATTTTTTTCCCTTCACCTATTTCACCCATCCCCCTCGCTCCTCCTCTATGACAACCAACCACCAGTCTGTTTTCTGTGTCTGTTTTGTTCATTTTTTTTAGACCCCACATACAAGTGAAACCATGTATTTTCTTTCTCTGACCTGTTTCACTGACTAATCTGGTATTGAGTCCCTCTAGTGTATTTTTCAGTTATTGTATTCTTTGTTGAAGTCCTCCCTGAGTGCATCCACTCTGCTCACAAGTCCAGTGAGCATCTTTATAACCATTACTTTGAAATCTTTCAGGTAGACTGCTTAACTCTGCTTATTTAGTTCTTTTTCTTATTTTGTCTTGTTCTCTGTTTCAAGCTTGTTCTTCTGTCTCCTCAATGTGTTCAAGGGCTACCTTGAAGGCATGGCCTTGTGTAGGAACTTCCCCTGGGTAGACTTCGTGTGTCTGGCAGTTTGGGCTGGCTGGCTGCCTGGTGAGCGTGGGCTGGGGCATCCCAGTGCCAGGGCTCCCAGGGTGTGGGCCGGGGGTCTCCCAGGTGGGTGCCAGCTGGAAGCACACTAACAAGACTGCCAGGGGTGCTGGAGTGTGGTCCAGGGGGCTCCTGGGTGGGTTCTGGGCCAGGGGTGCACTGGTAGAGCAGCCAAGGGGAGAGGGGTGCAGTTCAGGTGTCTCCCAGGTGGGTGCTGGATAGAGCCGCACTGTCAGCTTCAGTGAGGTGAACCTGCATGCGCGCTGTGCTAGTGCCGCCTCAGGGGGATGGCTGGATCTCTGAGGACAGATGTGTGCAGGTGCGAGTGGAGGCCAGGAGGTGGCCTCAGTTATTTCGGTGCTGGTGTGCACACCTTGGCCCTGCTTCTGTTACTGCTGTCAACGTGGTGAGGCAGTGTAAACAGTGGTGCTCATCCTGCTCCCATTAGCACTATCTGTGGCGGGGAGGAACATAAAGAGTGAGGCTCACCGGCACCTCTGCTCCTGGAAAGAAATGTAGCAGTTCCCCCACTGCTTGGCAGGCACTTTAGTTCTGAAAATCAGTTTCTTTCACTTAGGCTGTGGCTGTCCTTCAGACTGCAGCTTTTTTCCTGCACCCCAGAGCAGGTGAATCTGTACATCCGGCTGCTCAGTGAAATCCCCCCTACTGCAGAGCCACCTTGGGCTTGGGATTCCCTCCATTACCATGTCTCCATCTCTCCAGCTGTTTTTATGTGGTCTTTTTATACCTCGTTGTGTAGAAGGTATTTATTCAGGCCTCAATTCTTCCTTGGGATGAATTGCTCTGTGCGTAGATGAAGCATTGATGTGTACGAGGAGGGGGTGGGCTCACGCTCTTTATATGCCACCATCTTGGACCTGCCTTTTACTCAATTCTGAAAAAAATCCTTCCAGGCTAGAGTATTCTTGGTTGTGAGTTTTCTCCTCTCACTTTTTTGTGCCACTTCCTTCTGGCTTATGAAGTTTCTGCTAAAAAACCGGCTGACAATATTAAGGGGACTCCTGTGTAAATAGTTGTTTTTCTTTTGCTGCTCTTAAGATTTTCTTCTTAATCTTTGAAATTTTAACTATTATGTGTATTATTGTGGACTTCTTTGGATTCATCTTGTTTGGGGCTCTCTGTGCTTCCTGGACCTGGATGTCTGTTTCCTTCCCTAGGTTAGGGAAAGTTTGGAGCTCTTATTTCTTCAGGTAAGTTTTCCACTCTTTCCTCTCTTTTTCTGGGACCCCTATAATATAAATGTTAGTATGCTTGATGTTGGCCCTGTGGTCCCTGAAACTGTCCTTTAAAAATTGTTTTTTCTTCTGCTGTTCAGCTTGGGTGATTCCCACTACTCTTTCAGATTGCTGATCCATTCTACATTATCTAATCTGCTATTGATTCCCTCTTGCATAGTTTTCATTTCAGTTACTGTATTCTTCAGCCCTGATTGGTTCTTTTTTATATTTTCTATCTCTTTATGGGCGTTCTCATGGTATTCATCTATTCTTTAACAAGTCCAATGAGCCTCTTTATGATTGTTATTTTGAACTCTTTGTCAGGTAGATTGCTACCTCATTTCATTTACTTTTTTTTCCTGAAGTTTTGTCTTGTTCTTTTGTTTGGAACATAGTCCACCATCTCATTTTGCCTGACTGTTCCTATGTATTAGGCAGTTCAGTTACATTTCCCAGTCTTGAAGGAGTGGCCTTATGTAGAAGGAATGCATCCTGTGGGGTTCAGAAGCACAATCCCCCAGTCACCAGAACCAGTGACTAGGGGGCATCCTCTGTGTGGGCTCTGTGTTGCCCCATTGTGGCTTGACTGTGACTTCTGCAGGCATGCTGGTGGGTGGGGCTGGTCCCCAACCCTGCTGGCAGTAAGACACAGCCACAGCTGTGGGGGCACTGGTGGACAGAGCTACCCACTCCAGGCAGGAATTGCTTTGGTAGGTTGCCAGTCCCTGCCAGGACAACCTGCTGGGTATGAGGAGGTGGGAGCCCCATTGGAGAGGTATCTGCCAGGGCAAGCCCACAGGGGAATGCTGGGGCAAGGCAAGCAATGCTAGCAGTAGACAGTGTCAGCTATGGCACCCACCAGCACCAGGCCAGCTAGGTAGGAGAAAAAGGGTGCCTGCCAGCACTTCCATTCCCAGAGAAAAGCTCCTACATCTCCTCCTTCAGCACACACCCTCAGATTAGTCAGTGACTCTCCACTTATGGCCCAGGTATTCTTCAAACTGCTGCCTCTGTAGTGCATCTCAAGCAAACAAGTTTGTGTGTCAGCTTAAGACTGGAGTCTGTTTCCTGCAGCCCTCCCGCTCTTTGAGTTAAGCCTCACTGGTTCACAAGCCAGGCATTACAGGGGCTTGTCTTCCCTGTGCAGGTCCCCAGGGCCAGGGTGCCTCATGAGGAGTTTGAACTCCACTCCTCAGGTAGTCCTCCATTTGTGATAGCCCTCCTGCTTGTGGGTTGCCATGTCAGGGGTTTGGGTCCTGGTTAGACCATGTCTTGCCCCTCCTACACGTCTCAATGTGACTTTTTATCTTTGTTTTTCTGCTAGTCTTCAGGTCACTCTCAGGGGGAGTTGTCATATGTGTAGCTGTAGTTTGATGTATCTGTGGAGGAGGTGAGCTCAGGATCTTCCTACTCCACCATCTTTTAAATTCATGTTTTCACAGCAGAGCAATAGATAATGTATCCTTATATTTGACAACTTTTTCAACTCACAGGAATATTTTTCAGTAAAAACTTTGTGTTAACTGACTGTAATGATTTATTTCAGATTTATTTTGACATTTGAAAAGTGAAATCAGTGGAAATTCTTTATACTTGAAGGCTGTACATTTAGTAAAACATGTAATACAATTTGATTTGCTGGGGCCATGAATATAAGTACATATGGATCAAATATAGTAAGTCATAGTTATCTGAAGAGTCCACACTTACAAGGTAAGTACTCTGTCTTCTGATTATGTAACATATCATGTCAAATATTAGTAGTAAATGGAGTCAGCAGGGCATAAAATAATACATAGCAATGGGGAAAAAGACTTCTGAAACATAACATTTTGGAAAAATCTCATTTTGAAATAATGAACCCATAAGAGTTAAGGAAATAAAGAGATAATAATAGTTTAAGTTTATTCACATATAGTTGTCATTAAAAGTTAACTCATTCATTGAAACATTTTTGCTATTATAACCTCCTTTGCCTCTCCTCTTACAAATAAATTCCATGACAAGGCAGAAATGTTAGAAGTTATATTGCAAATGGAGCATACTAAATATTTTTGGAAACTTTAAAATATGGCTTATGAACAATTTTACACAGGTTACCTATTGTTAAATATTAAAAGATCCATGGTACCATATTGTATAATCAGATTTCCTTGATATAAAGATGGAGGTGGCATTTTTGTCAAGAAGGTATTTTAAACCTAGGGGAGAAATTTCACTTCTCTATAAAGTGGAATCTTAAGTATATCATTGTTAAGTCAAACCAGAAAATAGATCCAGCTCTGGGAAAACACTGATTTTTATTGTATGCATCATGTAAACTGCTATGAGGATACCCTTAACTAAAAAAAACAAATTCTTGTTCTAAATACATATCAAACCTTAGATTACCTTGGTATAGTAACATTTATATAAAAAATTTGACAAGAACACATTAAATGTTGGCAAAACTAATAGCCCTCAATTTGATCATACACCCTAGCTTTCACAGAATTCTCAGTGCAATAGACTCAAGCGCTATCAGGATAGAGTCTGTTTCATTCATCAACGTGTATCTAGCACCTGACCCATCCATGGCAGAGTCATGTCAATAAATATTTCAATGACTAAAAATATTCATTTAACAGCAAGAAAAAAAGATACAACTTTGAATAAATGCATGAGAATACCAACTGTCTCGATGCAGCGATAGGTACTTTTTGTGAAAATTCTAGAATTACTTATAAGTAGATCAAGACTTAGATAAAAATAATTTTCTCTAAAAATAAAGGAACTCTGAAGTGAGGGGAGGGGAGCATGAGGGGCCATAACATTTTATCCTCCAAGGCTAATGTGTGAAAACTGGAATATGAGCTAGGTGAAAACTATCATGATATTAAAAATAAGGCAATTCCAAAACTAATGTGTTTTGCATATTTAAGAAAGAATCCATTTTCTGACAATATTCTTAACACTAGATGAAAAATGTATTAAAGATCTTACCAAACTCCTAAGAGCATATGACTAATCAGTCCATCCTTTTAGTCTTCCTATGTTAGAATGTTAGTGTTTAAAAAAAAATTGAAGAAATCTATGACTCAAATCATTAAAAATTGTCTATGACCTCAAATAGCTATTGGATAATTAATATATTTGCAACAGCATCATGATTTTGTCCACATCTGGTATTTCACCCAACATTGTCAAAATTAACCTGAAAGTCAATTAAATGAAAACATCTACAAATAATTTCAAAAATAATTGTTTGAACTTTTTAAATCAATAAATTCTTAACAATATTGTGTTCTGAAATCAGAAAAATCTCACCACATAGAAAAACACATTTACCTACTTCAGTTAGGTCAATGTCAGGATTTATCAAAATTCTCCATCAAAATTTTTTTTGACTCTTGATATTTAGGTTCTATTAAAAAATATGCATTAATCAAATGATATGTGTTTGGTCTGATGAATTCCACAAAGTTAGGAGGAAAGGAAAGGGGAAAAAAAAAACTTGTACAGTGAAATTTTTAATCCTAAATTTATAATCCTTTATTTGAACCTATCTCTCTAATGTAAAAAGATACCAGCACTCTTGGATACCAGTTGTAAGCAATATAGAAATTTCACTGCTACCACTTTCTAACACACTGAACATCTTTTCCATAAGAATAATGCAAGTCTTACTTTTTTTGGTATCCTTTGAGCCCAGGGCCAACCAGTCTCAACATTAACCAAAAAATGTAGCTGTATGACTGACAGTTCATTTCTGCAGTGAAATTATTTTTCTGCTAATCAAGTTTGTCATCTGAAGAAATCTTTCACTGTTCTAGAAGCACAGTTCGAAGCTCATCTTCTTTATTGATCATCATCGAAGCAATTGCCCCATCATTAAACTCAAAAGAAGTACCTCCATCCACAACCATACAGGCATCCCAACAACGAGAACGAACACAAACCCTAAGCAAAAAGGAACATATCATTAAATATTAAGTCTTCTTAACCCTAAATAATGTTTTCTTTAAAACACTTAATTTTCATCTAAACTGGCAGATCATTTGGCCCTGATTTTAAAAATAAAGTTGCTCTTTGATAGAATATGTGGGAACATTATCAAAATCTCAAAGTTTAAATGTAAGGATAGATCCATTCACCCAAAACATTTATGAGCAAACAAGTTCAGACTTGTTGGCACTCGTAGGCTTTTTTCATGACAAAACGTTGAGTTATTACAAATATTTTAAGTATTGAGCAAGAATATAACTATTTTGATATTAAAGTTTTACTTAAGTGTAACACACAGAAAAGGCACAAATTACTAGTGTACAGCATGATGAACACAATTGTATAACTGTCACCCAAATCAGGAATCAAATTTTACCCAGCTTTCCAGAAGCTCCCTCACTGCCCTCAATGCCATCTCCCAGTCATACTTCTGGCCCTTCCTTTCCAATCATGCCCATTATCCAAGTTTCAGTCACCATAGTAATAACAGCTTTGTCTGTTCTTGTATTTTATAGAATTGGAAGAATACAATATGCATGCTTTTGTCTGGCTTCTTTTCATTGCTGTATGAAAACACTTCCATAGTATGAAAATACCAAAATGTACCTATCTCTACTATTCAAGGACATCTGGGTTTTTGCCAGTTGTGAGCAGCAACGCTATGAATATTGAGCATGTCTTTTGTTGTACATACTTCTGTTGGTGTATACATTTCTGTTGGATATATACCTAGAAGTGAAATTATTAGGTCTCCACATGTGCCATATTCAGCTTTGGTAGATAAACGCCAAAAATTTTACAAACTACTCCTAATGGTATAAATATTCTTAACTGTAAGTTATAGCTGCTCCACCTTACAAACTACTGGTATTTTAGCCACTCTGGTGGGTATGTATAGTATCATATTATGTACTTTTAATTTGCCCCATCATCAAACTCAGATGAATTTAAATTTCCCAGATGAATAAGGTCAAGGATGTTTTTCATATACTTAGCCATTTCTCTTTTATGAAATGCCTGACCAAAACTTTTGAACATTTTTCTATTGGGCTGCCTGTCTTATTGAGTTGTAGGAATTTTTATAATATATTCTGGATATAAGTCTATTGCTGGATACTACAAATATTTCACTCTGCCTTTTGTATTTTTCTAGTGATGTCTTGACTAACAAGTTCTTAATTCTAATGAAGTTCAATCTATTCATCTTTTATAGTGCTTTTTATGATTTGCTTAAGAAATATTTTCCAACTACCAAAGTAATGAAGCCATTTTCCTATTTATATAAGCTAAAGTTTAACTAAGTCTTTGTAGTCTCATCCAAACTCAGTATAGACTCATTGATTCATCAACAGCACTCTCAAATGAATAGGAGTTTCCTTTTGAGTGTCTTTCTTGGAAAAAAATCAATTGTGTATTTTCAAAAAAGAAAATATGTACACTAAGCAACAATTTAGAATTAAACGAATTTAATTTATATCAGGAGATATTTTTTCAAATTATAGGTTTTCTTTTTAGGAATATTGGGCAACCTTTACAAAGTAAGAAATTATATTCATTTTTGTACATCCTCTTACCCTCAAAAAAAACTGAAACAAATTCAATAGATATGGGTAAGGGGTTCACTTCTGGGAAAAGCTGAAATAAATTAATCCTACTCTTAAGTTTATTGCTGTACAACTTAGATTTTATATGAGTGTTTATCCTTTTATTCCATTGCACATGAAAATAAAGTTGCTTTCCAGTTTCTTTCAAAATGGTAATTTAATCTTACTGTGGCAAATTACATCACTTAACTAAATAGCTATACTCCTAGTCACTTAAATTTTAGTTTCCTTAAAATGGCAAAGTTAAGTTTGAATATCATTTTAGCCTGGTTAGCATGATGCCTCATTAGCTCCACAGGTTCTACTTTTCCCTCTAGATTAAGTTGGAATGGGTGAATTTAATTAAATTGAATACTTTTAAAACCAAGCATGCTTATAATCCAAAGGGATGAAAACACAGTCACAAATCAGACTTTCAAAGCTTACTTGGAGGTAAAACAACGCTGACGACTGCTTGAGAAAACTCTGTTTGCTATTGGTTCTCGAATACTGAAAAGTATTTTTGGTTCTTCTGGACTGTAGAGCAGTGATTCATTATATTCATTTGTTACTAAAAGGGAGAAAAAAACAGTATTAGCATGTTCCATGAAAGATGGTCAATTCTGAGAAGCACAAAATAAAAAATGAATGTTATCCCCAACCTAAAAGCAGTTCTATTCCAAAGCAATGTTTGGTAGCAAGTTTCTTGGAACTAAGAACACACTCCATTAAAAAAACAAAAACCTTATAAATGAGATTTAGGTTCAAAGGTTAGCCCACAGAAGCCTACATTACCCACAATATAGCAGAAATGGGTATAATTGGAGAAAAAAACTACAAAGCTAGTAATTATACAAAAATAGAAGAACTAATTTGAGGCACTCAAAAAGGGAACTTGAATTGCCATAGTCCCTTGCCAAGTTCCTTTCCAAAATACCATGTCAAAGAGTTCAAAAGTATAATTATGAGTTAACTAGTCTTGATATAAAATGCAGTCTCAAATAATGACAGGAAAATACCATTACTCAAGATATTTTTTAGGAATCTTTGGTACCTGCTTTCTCTCTAACCAAGAGGCACATGGGAGTTAGCATGCAAAGTACAAATTGGTTAAAAACAACTGTACAAAGAAATCTGATTTGAAAGAATGTTTATTTCTACACATTAAAGCACACTACAAGACTATCAAGATAGTCTACCTTATTTACCAAAATTTCATTTGAATTACTTGGTTGTTTTAAGAAATCTAATTCACTCTCAAAACTAAAAATTTGCTTCTTTGGGAGCACACACACAAAAAATGTGCTAACTCTGAAGGAAGTAGTTCCAGAAGGCTAACAGTGACTGCATGCATCATTGGCGTTCATACCGCTTCTGAGGAGGAATAATAGTCATTCAGTAAAGTGATATGTTTATTAAGGGAAAAATCAACCACTGCTTTTCATCTATACCCTTAAATTAATTTACATACCTGATATGAATTTCAGTTGTTTTAAGTTAAAATTATATAATGAAGACTCAATTACTGTAAATACCTAATTTTCCTTTCTTACAATGTTAATGCTAGCTCATAAGCCATGATTAAAATAATCTTTTAGATCTCAGATTGAGAGGAAAAAGTCCATTTTAGGAGCTGAAAAAGACTTCAGAGATTTAGTCCTGTTTTCAAACTTTTTGAAAGCAAACCATCTTTCCAACAAAGGAAGTCTTATGTGGAAATCCTAAATATATAGATAAATGAACTGACATGTTGAAATACTTGATCATGTATTACTAAATGTATTGCTAAGTCATTTTAAAGGCAACCAATAAGAATGAGGCTATTCTGGTAACTCAAATTCAAGTGTTTGTATTTATGGATGACAATTATAGTATCATATGCGACAATATCTACTTGTGTCTTTGTTTTGTTTTGGTTGTATACGTTGAAAAATTCTTACACAGGCAGGTAGATGCAACTATGAACAAGTTTGGATTTGTTGTCTGTTATTTTAAATAATGTGCCTTGAAATCTTAGGATACTCTTCAATTAAACAGAGACAGCAAGAAAACTTTAGTTTGAGGTTTGTACAAAAATGATTCTTATAGGCAAGTGAACTTTAGCATGTTAAAAACTTTCATAATCAAATGAATGTGTTTTTCAGTTTAAGAACTTAATTTTTTTCTTAAGTAAAATTTAAAGGATACATGTGAAGAATCCCTATGCACCAGCGATCTCCTTCTACTCCCTCAATTTATAATTGAGGAAGTAGAGAAGTAGAGAATCAGTCTTGCCCATAGCCTCACAGTGAGTGATCTGGTTGGTCTGGGATTAGAAACCAGACCTCCCAATACCCTGATCAGTAATATCCTTTCCCATCAGTGCTAGTTCTCTTAAAGGAACTCTGAAGGGACTGGGCAGGAGTAGGCAGGAGGAAGTTAAGGAGAACACATCCATGAATACAAAGATAAGCAATCACAGCTCAGAGAATTCCTTCTCATTCAGAGGATAGTAAAGGCATACTGAGTTTATGTGTACATGTCCCATTTGCCAGATAAGTATTTTTCTTTATTTTCCTATCCCCCAGGGCATGTTTGCAGTTTCACCATTTTATACCGATTATGTTTCATGGTTGGCAAAAATTTAATGTAAAAGTGCAGCTTTATACTTTTTATCGTTTAAACATATTTAAAGGGATATTATATTAAGACTGTGTAAAAAAAAGTGGGATTATGCTTTGCTAATTAGACAAGCACACTTCACAATTACACCCTCAAAATCGATAGAGAACATAAATGAAGCTGTTAATAATTATAATCATTTGTCACTGACCTTTTTCTACCAATTCTCTGTCCAATGGAAGACTTAAATTCCCTTGTCGTTTTGCTATTTTTGAAAAAGGAAAGGAAGAAAGTATCTTAAGTAAAATATTATAGGTCATATAATAGCTAACATACAATAAAATATATACATTCTATAGCATATTATAATTATAACATATAAAAGCTATTATGGTACTCACCAATATTTAAAACATCTTCCACAGCCTGAGTTGCAACCCTGTTAATATTGAATGACCTAGAAACAAACACCACATAAATTCTTTCTTGTTTTAATTCTAAAAACATACTAAAATAAAAAAGGAATAATCTACTTAGTATACAAAGAACTCTTAAAATCATCAGGGAAAAAACAACCAAAAGACAATGGTCACCTAAAAAGTGGACAAAGTACATGAACAAACAGTTCACAGGCCTATATGAAAAACTGTTCAATCTTACTTATACTTAAAGAAATGCAAATTAAAACAACATTTTTCTCAGATTTGTAAGAATTAAAAACTGATAAATAATATATATTGACATGAATACAGGAAAAGAAATAATCTCATACAATAATGGGATTATAGAAGTTGCAGTTGGAGGGGAATTCTGAATTATTAAAATTTCAAATGAACATAGTCTTCAATCTCCTAATTTATCTTAAAATATATTTGGCACACGTTGAAGCATTGTTTATAATAACAAAATAGCTCAAATATATATCCATTGGATCTGGCTAAATATAGCTACTCAGCAGAGTACTATGTAGAAATTAAAAGAAAAAAATAGAACTATTTGCACGAATATGGAAAGATAACCAGGGTCAAATTAAAAAACCAAAGGTATTATATAATGTGTGTATGTTTCTTCCCTTACTTATTTGTATGAGAAAAAAACAATTACATATAATGGGTGGGTCTGGAGATTAGTACTAGAAATATGAAATATGAATTAGAGACTAGCCTTTCGTTGTATAACCTTTTGTACTATTCAACATATTTTTAACGTGTATTTCTTTAAATGATCCATTTAAATTTAAGTATGATGCCTTAAATATTCAGTAATGGGAAGGAGGTGGGTAGAGTATGTTGAAAGCCAACAAGCTATATAGGGCTGAGTAGAGAAGAAAGACTGAATAACCAAGGTGTCAAGGGCAGGATATAGCTAGTGAGAGAGCTGAACCAAAGCACAGGAGACTTTAATAAGCAACATAGAGAAGACTGAAATTCTAATCCAAGCCATACTTAATCAAAGACAACATCAACACAGGATTCAACTATAAGGTACTTGGCAGGGGAGAGGGGGACTACTTTATAAGCATAATAGCTCTTATTCTTTATGCTCTTCTAACTACTGAAAGGTTGAGAACTATCAAAATCACACACACACACCCCCAAGGCAGAAGTCAAAGCCCACTGCCTTTAGCATAAACACTGTTTCACCAAGATTAGCAAGTGTACCTTAGTAATTCTTCAATACAACCTAGTGACTCACCTTTCAATTGTGTGGCTTCTATAGATATGCTCCTCCACCCCGCCCCCTCATTTAAAAGCTGGTCGTGAACAAGGCCTTGGTTTTGTGGTCAGGCACACCTGTCTTGTGTCCAGGTTCTGATACTTAGTAGCTGTGTGTCCTCACCCTAACGATTCATCCCTGCTAAACCTCAGTGTCTTCCTTTACAAACAGGGATACTACTACTTTCTTGCAGAATTTCTGCAAGGGCTATAGACTGTTCAAAAAGCACCTAGCACAATATATTCAAAGTAACGGGCTAAATAACTGGTAGCATGCATTATAATGCATAAAATATAACCTACACAATCAGAAGTTCAGAAGAGAAAGTAATCTGTCTATTACCCTCATTTTGCAGAAAAGATAACACATACAAAATTACATAGCTAGTTAGTAGTTCAGCCAGGTCTCTTAACTTCCAGACTAGGACTCTTTTCAGTTACATCCCTTTGCCCATTTTGAGGGAGATGAGAAAACTGAAAGAAAAGGGAAAGGATCTGGGAAACTATGTCTAATTCGCAATGTAGTTTTCAAAAAGTTACACACCATGGTGAACAGGAAAGGTGTTATGATAAAAATGTTAATTATAATATTATCCATTTATGAGATGGTTACAAAATAATTTTATATTAGATGACTACATGCATTTTTCGAACAATTTTTAGAAAAGTCATTTTAGAAGTGTAGTCCATCTCACTGGCCCTCAGGAAAATGAAATAACAAATCTTTTTAAATGATACTTATAATTTTTTTTCCAAAGGTAAACTTATTTGGCTAAGACTAGGATTTTTAATAAAAGATTGGAAATTATTCAGTATTTATGAATGAAATGATATGATGTCTCAAAATTACTTCAAAATAATATGGGATCAAAGGAGATGGTGGGGAATAGAGGAAACAAGAATGGGCATGAGTTGATAATTATTCTAACTGGCTAATGGATACATAAATATATATGTAAGTATATGTTTAAAATTTTCCACAATAAAAAGTTTTAAAAAGTTATGCTGAAAAAATGGACAATAAAGCTCAATTTTATACAATCCAACTTAAAGACACAGTTTGATAAGCACTGTCTTAACAGCATTTGTGAGCAATTATTCAAAAAATATTTGAGTGAATATGGATTAAGATACTGTGCTATGCACACAAAAAATTAAGCAGGGGACAGAAAAAAACACCAGTCACCATTCCAAATGCCTCAAGTTGCTTAAACTAGCTGGATATTAGCTTATTAGATAATAATGTGGTAAGTGCTATGATAGTGGTATGAGGAGCAAATGCTGGGGAAGGACAAAAGGGATTAATTATACTCATGAAGGGAACTAGGTCCTGGTAAAGATTTCCTACAAGGAATGACATTTGCAGACTGGGTTTTTCAGCCAGTGGATGGAAAGTAAAAAGTGTTCAGGCATTCAATTCAGGAGGAAGTTGCATTGAGCAAAAACAAAAAGCCCAGAAAGAACATGGCTTGTGCTGAGAATTGCAAGTAGCCTGCAACGTCTCCAGTGGGCTGATGGGTTAGGGTAAGGGCAGCAACAGGTTGGCAAGGGACCTTCAGTCATATTTAAAGGGGCTTCTATGACAGGCTAGATAATCTGAATATAGTGCAAGTTTAAAGCATAGAAGGGATATATAATCAGATATACCTACATTTTAGTCATACTACCCTGTTTCCAGTATGAATAACAGCCTGAAGAATAAAGGGTAAGGCACAAAGAATAATCACTTGGAATATGGGGGCCTGGACAAAACAAATAGCAGCAAAAACTGAGAAAGAGGGACAAGGACTTCAGAAATGCAGCTGACAGGATTTAGAGGCTGGTATATATAGAGGGAAGAAGAGGGAAACTCAAAGGTAAGAGCAAGGTTTTGAGAAGTAATGTTTTTTCTCAGGAGCATGAACTCAGGGTAAACAGTGAGTGATAATTGTAATACAAAGAACCACAAAAGAAAAACTGAAGATAATAAATTCAGTTTTCAATGTGTTGAATTTGAAGTTGAAGAGATTACCCAGGAGGAGGTTATCAGGTAAACAAGATATGGGATATCCCAGATTATCTCCAGTTAGGCCTTTTATGCACTAACCTCCAGCATACTTTTTGTTGTTATTGTACTTGTTTTTCTTTCTCTACTATTACTTAAAATATTCATTAAAAAAAATATGATCCCCAAAAACATTTTCTTTTTTCTCTTTATAAACTTAGGGCAGTAGGCTAAATTATGACCAAATAATGACCAATCTAGGCTGCAGCTGTAATCTAAGAAGTCAAGGCAGGACTTGTGGACTCAATCAATGAGTAAACCAGAAACTAAGCCAACCAACATAACAGCAGGTTACCTCTTGCATATTTGAGGCCTTAGATATACCAGTATTTATTATCAAGTAAGTTATATTACTTAAAAAGTATTTCACAAAAGTTGATAAGCAACATCGCAAGTTACTCACCAGGCCTTTGATCCTGTTCCAGTACACAAATTGAGCCCTGAACTCTTCTGTTTTTCCCATGGACCATCATCAACTGAAATCTCATAGTAGGATGCCCTATGATTTGAGAATATAAAACTGGATTTGCTGAATTTATGGCTCACAGTAAATAAGACAGTCTTTTTCAGAACTGATGAAATCTAAGTAGGCCAGCTTGATTTAGACATACCTGACTCAGTGGGCACACATACCACAATGCTAACTTCAATAATCATTAGGTGAATAAATTTTTTTAAATGTCCACATGTCTGCATCCCTCTCTGATCTCTATGCTTCTTTCTATCAATACTTTAACATTTCAAACTGGGGCTTCTTACAAATTTTAACCTAAGATTGCTTCTACTGCTTTTATGGACTAACAATACAGAGCTTTATTTTAGAATTCAAAAAGAAAATACCATTCTTAGGTGAGTTCCACTCTTGGTAGCTAGTCCCTGACATATCTAAGTCTGTCTAATCTTTCAAGTTATCAATAGTTGCTTCTACACTCTTGTTTCTTAAGTTACACACTATGTGACTTTTGAATTGATGGTAAGCTAACAGAGATAATAAAGTTCTAAAGAAAATTCTCACCCTGTACTGGATTAGTGGACAAAACTAGAAATATTAATTCTTTAAAGATTTCTGTTTCTAAGAGTATTTCATAAATATGAAATAAAATATTTTTCTTACATCAGCAAAAATGACACTATTCTTTAACTCATGAGTGTACAAATGATTTGCAATGATTCAAAAAATCTTTTGAAGTAAAAGCCTACTTAGTAAACTTTACCTTAAAACAGTAGTGTCACTGATCAACACTACATTAATTTTCTCCAGGAAATAAAAATGTTGAGATAAATAATAAAATATAGCTTTTCAAAATGACATTATTACACATGCTTGCACACGCTAACGTTCAGTGGATAATTTATCTCTTGTTATAACCCTTTCACCTTCTCCTGCCAAGCTGTCCATCTGTTAAGGATTTACATGACAACTTTTCATTTTTTCCCTTAAGACAGCATTCTTCATAAAAATAAAAGATATTCACATTTAATTTATTTCATTGCTTTGTTATGTCTTCCTAGACAATTAGGGATTTTAGGCACATTAGGAGTCTATTATATACAGACAAGCCAGCCAAACCCATAGGAATGGCAGCTATTATGCCAGAATCACAGACACAAAAAAGATTAGAGGTTAAGTGGGGAGAGAAGCAGAAGTGGAAGAAGAAAAGAATAATCAGGTGAGACATGTTGAGCCCAAAATGATGAGCAAATTTAGTGTCATTCTCACATGCAGGTTTATCATGATTAGTCAACTCATAAAATTTTTGTTTCAGGAAAATTATTTTTTAAGGCAGCAATAAAACTCACAGTCCCCTTAGAGTGGGTATACTTCTTCTTAAATTGTCCACTGCTACAGCCCAAGAATAAGACATTCTAGGTTAGAACAAATAGGAGAAAAAAAATTGGGCTTTTAAAATGTTCTTAAATCTAAGAACATTATAAATGAGGCAGGAATGATATTGCTGCACTTCTTATTTTCCAAGAAAAGCACTTAAGTTTTCAGGAGTGAAGCCTCAATACAGGATCTGTAATCAGAAATACTGGCTTTATATGAAAGTCTGACGCTAACTATATGATCTTGGGCAAGTTATTTGAATTATCAATTTTTTGAACTATCAAATCTCAATTTTTTATGACAAATTACAACTACCTTTCTCACAGGGTCGGGATGAGCATTAAATATGATTATATACACAATATACAAAATGCCTGACATATATTAGGCATCCAATAAGTGTTCATTTCCCTTCTGCCTAAGAGTTTGTCATAGAATCTTTAAAATGTTCTAGTACCTCCAACAGCAAAACCTTTTTCAATAACATCAGAAGCCAACCCATTGCTGTCCTTATCTTAGTAAAGATACAAGGTGAGGCATCAAAGAACAAAAAAAGCAGCAGCATCAGATATTATTTAGGAGATAACCAACCAAATCATTACTGCCACAGAAAATAAAAGCATTCACCTATAATCTCCTAATGTGACTTCAACTGATACCCAGAAATTTATTAATCAATACATTTTCTTTTTATGTTAATTTTCAGTAAGTACAAATTATAAATCAACACCAATAGAGGTTCTCAGAAGCTACAACCTTTAAAATACACAGAGTAATATAAGCCATTAATTGGCTTACTGTAAACTCAGAAAACATTTTTACCTTATGTCATCTATTTAATGTATACTTTCTCCAATCTCATTTAAAGTTATTACTCTTCTGTCTTATGTCTTTAGAAATAACTAGATTATATCACTAATTAGTTATATTTTCTTCCCTCTCTTCTATCACATAGAAGTACCATTATTCACTTTCTTATTGCCTCAAACTTGCTATGTAGCAAAAGAAAAAAACCTTATATTGTCTTACATTAAATGTTTTTATACTTTTTAAGTTTTTTAAAGAATATATTTTATTTGATTCCTTTGAAGAATATGATTTACTCTCAATTATTTTTTAAAGTATATATTTTACTACCCTCCAAAAAATGAAGATACCACTATCTTTATCTTACTTATCTTTACATTCCTAGTGACTTCCATATTACAACATAGCAGGTGCACAGTATATTTTTACTGAATAAATATAAATTACATTAATCAAAATAATTACAACTCAAAGATAGTTCAAATTATTCTGTTGAATCAGGCTTTGTTACTTTCAGTACTATGTAAGTTAAGTCATTAGCTAAAATGTGGATACTTTTTATTTAAGACAAACTTTTCTCACAGTAATTAAACTTCTTATGAAAGGATATGACTTACAACAGTAACAGAACTTCAGAATATATGGAACTCTCAGTAAACTAGAGAATCAACTACATGACCCTCAAAGGGTTACATGGTTTGGTAGCAGGAAAATGGGACAGAGATGCATCTCTAATCTTTCACACCTAATTTTCTTAGATCTACAAAAATGAGAAGGCAAGTTCTAAAGTACTATCAATAATTAAATTAGCTTTACATTATGGCAGTCATTTTTTAACAGTCAACTAATGTCACACAAAAAAAGTTTTGTCAAAAAATTCTGACAATTTAGCCTAAGTTATATTCAACACCTACAGAATAGATTTCATCAGTAATAAAATACATACTATATCTTTATATTCCTAATGAAGAACTTTACTAACCTTAATTTTTGCTAATAATGGTTACAAATCTTAGTTATAAATGTCCATATACTTACCTTATGATGTTGCACTAAGGAGGACAATTGCCACCTATGTAGTATTTCTACCAAAAATACTTAGTCTGAATATTACCGTGCAGAAAAAAAATCATACAAATCTAACCTAAGGGATATTTTACAAACCATGTGGCTTAGGCCATTCAAAAATATCAGTATCATAAATGACAAAACAGGGGTGGGGCTAAGGAAATGTTCTTAATTAACTCTAAAAAGCCTGATGGCCAAATGCATTGCAGGATACTAAATTAAATCCTGGAGAAAAACAAGCAAACAATGTGGCTTTAAAGGACATTATTAAGACAATACGGAAGTTTTAATATGAACTTCTAGAAAAGTTTTATTATCAATTGCAAATGTATGCCTAGAATATCATTCTCTTAAACATTTATAAAGCTACAGAACCATATGATAGATTAAAGGCTCTGAGAAATACTTCAGTAAAGAAAATTGAATACCTTTATTTAACCTAGGGTTTCACAATTTTTTTTGGTCATAGAACCTTCTTTCCTCTAAACATGATTGTGTATGAAAGTTCTGGAAATATTTTATTAAATAATTCATTTCTATGACACAGTATTAACTATTCATTAATCTTAAGCTATAGAAATTGAATATCTAAAAAGCACTAAAAATTCAATTCCAAACTCAAGAGCACAGATTTAAAGGTACCTTGATGATAGACTCTCTCCAATGAAGACTTCATTTAGTGCTCTCACTGGCAAAAGCTGGGGTCCAGAAATCTCAGATCCTGCAGGTAATGAAAAAAAAAATCAAGACAGCTCTTTAAGTTTGAGAAATGTTATAACATAAATTTTAAAAAACATTTATTCTTATTTTTGTTTTAATAGAATCTATACCATACAAATTAAATGTTATTTAAAGTATTCATAATATAAACCTCAAAGTCATCTAAAATAGCTGTAATGAAGCCTCTGTTTCTCCTAAATAAACCTTCATTATTCTTGAAACAATTTTTCAAGAGTGATGAAATATATATATTCATCTCATAAGATTCTTATTGTCACCTTTAGTTTTACTCTAGAAGCTTCAGAGGTGGAAATGATCAAGTACTTCCAAAGGAAAGTCATTTTGGATTTAAATGGCAAATCACATCCATGGCTCATGTTGGAAACAAAATCAGTTATGACAGAGATCAGATTTTTTTCAAACAGAAAACCTCAAGAGTGTTTTTTGAGCAACAGCAACACTGGAGGAACACCGCGTCCCCTTTCATGACTCCTAAGAAATGTCTTTTCTTTTTTTACTCTAGAAGACTGCACAGCTGAAGTAATCTTCCTTGATTATTTAAACATCACTACCATCATGCAAAATCCTCCGAAGGATTCCCACTGTTTTCTGAATCAAATAAGTGATTGTCACCTTCAAATGGTTTCTTTTACTTTTTATCTTTTATTAGTCTCCAACTAGAAATGCCAACCCTATCTTCTCACTGTCACCAATAACAGATTCATCACACCCAAGTATCTCCCACTGAGTGGCACATTGGAAATGTTCCCTTTTCTGTCTCTTCCACACTTTCTCCTTGAAAGTCCACCCTAATTGTGGTAACTAGCCTCAGAGATGGTCCCCAGCGATTCCTGCCTCCTGGTATTCACATCATTGTGTACCTCTCCTCTCCAATTATACCAGAACTGGTCTATGTGATTTGACCAGTGTATGGCAGAAATGATGGTATGTCACGTCTGAGATTTGGTTACAAAGGACACCCTGGCTTCTGCCTTGGTTGCAATCTCAGTTCACTTGCTTTGGGGGGAGATATTTAATGAGCAATCCAATGGAGAAGCCAACACAGTGAGGAACTGGGGCCTCCTGCTAACAGCCATGTGATGATCTGGGAAGCAGCTCTTCAGTCCAGTCATGTCTTCAAATACTGGTGTCCCTGCAACAAGCTTAACTATTAACTTCCTGAATGGCCCCAAACTACAACTAACAAGCTACGCTGCTCCTAGATTCTTGACCTCACAATCTCTGTGAAATCATATTTAAGTTTTAAGAAGCTAAATTTTGGAGTAATGTGTTATGTGGCAATAGATACCCAATACACAGGCTCTTAATATACTAAAACTTACCACCATTGTCACTAACACAACCACTGATTTAATACTCTCCTCTGACTTGCCAGCCTGATTATGTCCTTCTATTTAAAAGTTTATTGAACATTAACTACATGCATCTAGTTTCTTTTGGATTATAAGCTTTTAAAGGGGACCCAACTGTCTTTTCAAATATAACATTATTACTATGCCTAAAACCCTTTGAAAACTTATTTGACTAAACTGTATAACAAGTTGACATTATCAGTTCCATCACATAGTAGAAAGAACACCACAGAAAGGTATATAAAAAATTTTTATGCACTTAATCATATCTAGCTGCATTTAAGGCTGAAAATGTAACTTTTGAAACTGTCTCAATTTGGTACTAGATATAGTCACATCCTCATATCTGACAGTTTTATCAATGTAAAAGGCTAAAATTTGTTTAAATTTTTCTTTATATAAGGTAATTACTAATGGTATTTGTTTTACATCTCCCCAGATTTTCCACAAATGCTAAATAAGTAGGTATTCACTACTAATAAATAGGAATTCTCACCAAACTTTGCACTTTTATTATGTGTGCTTGCTGAATTTCACCTGACATCCTTTGTCAAAGAAGAGAATAAGTAAAATTGCTTCAAATCTCATTAATCATCTTAATTCTGCTTACATTTTCTTTCATGCTAAATGACCACCAAACATTATCTAATCACAAAACAGTTCATTTATAACTTCAATAAGAACATGAAAAGACGGGCTCAAAACCAACTAACAATTTTCTATCCAAAAAAAAAGATGATAAAATTAATTATAATTTACATTTTTAAATATGTAATTGTTACACTAGTGACAGGGACTATTTCTCTCACAATGTCACACTACCTGACTATGTTTCCAGGTCTAGCATTGGGTATACTCATGGGAGTAGTAATGGCCAATGAACAGAATATGAGTAAAAGTAGCGAAAAGTCCCAGCTCCTAAGATTTCTCTTAAGATCCTCCGTGTTCTCACAGTCTTCTCCTTACAAACTACAGAGGATCCAGTAGAAGACTCAGAGGCCTTAAAAGATGGTAGGAGCCTCTCTTTAGAAGTTCCTGAACACTCCTTGGTCAATGAGATGAGCTAGAAATAAACCTTCATTACGTTAAGCCACTGTGTTTCTGGGAATGCTTATCAAGTCAGTTCACTTAATCAAATGAATACAACCAGGCTTACAAATAAGAAAGGTAGTAGTTTATGTGATTAAATTTTTAAAAATAATAATAAACCAATTCCACCTTCCCTTGAAGGTATACAGGTAATAAAAATGAATTCTTCCTAATTGTACATAAATATGGATAGATTACACTACATAAAATAGATAGCATTCCTTTTTTAAGCTGAGAAATTTAAAAAATATGTATTTTTTTTTCTCTGTAATCTTTTGTTCTAAATTAGGTAACTCAGTGATCAAACATGGTATATTTATAGTCTCAAACCTGCTCCTATACTCAAAAATCCCAAATGGCAGCTTCCTAGGAAATGTTTCCTGCTAACTTGAAGAGAATTTACATAGGAAATATGAGATATATCTTGAAATATTCCTAGATTTTTTTCTCAGAAAATGAAGTTTCCTTTCAAAGAAAAAAAAACCCTAACAAAAAAGCCCTCTAAAATAGTGCCTAAACATGGTACATGTCATATAATAACAATATTAATGATTATAATAAGTATGGCAATTTTCAGTATTACCATTGAAAAATTTGAAACTATTCTTGTTCCAGATTCTTCATAAAATAACCTATTCCATAAAATAACCACTATCACTACCACCTCCACCACCTCCTCTCTAGAAGCCCAGAGGAGCTTTGTTTTATCCAGAGTATTCTGACACACCTTGGTGTGGAACCTTTTCCCATTAATTATGCTAAGTACTTTGTGAGCCCTTTAAATTCAAAAACTGGTGCCTAAGTTTTGAGAATTTTTTTCTGTAACATTTTTTCTGTTCTTTTTCTAGAACTACCATTAATTAGAGGTCAACATCCTGGATGTTACTTAGTTAATATGTAATTTTGTTTCTGTATATGACATATTAATTTAGAATACATACTAAAAACAGGGAATCTGAAATAGGAATCTGAGCAATGAATCTCTGAATACCAAACTACATTTTCCCCATAAGATTATGTGTGAAAAGAGCCAAATCCTGAACATCTTTTGGTGGTAACAATAACTTCTTTTGGTAAGGGAAAAAGTAAAATTTCTAGGTAAGATTTTAAAATCTAACTTAATAGTTACTACAGTCTTTCAAAAGCAGTAACAGGAAATCATATGCGTATAGTTACTTAAAAGATTTCTAGAATCGATTTTTTTTCTCAGGGAGAAGGAATATCTTTGAAACATGACATGAGCACATAGTTTAGGAAAATACTATAAAGCTACTAATCACCAAGAAAAACTCTGAAAAAATGACTATAAATAAGCATGAGGTACCACGACAAGACAGAGACAGAAAGCACATATGTAAAGGTAGCTTTTCCTGGTACGCTTGGCCAACAAATGAAACACAGGAGAAAAAATATCTTTTTATACAGTCCACAGATATTTAGTATATTTCTTGGGATCTTCTTGCATCATGAAAGTCTTACAGTTTCTGGAAAAAGTGGGAAAATATGTCTAAATTATAATTCAAAAATTAGCTCAAAACTGATAATTCACCTTAACACTTGTAACAAAAAAGCTGCCTCTCACCTTATGCTAATCTATTAGCAGCTTACACCAACATTTGAAACAAATTTTAAGGTTGGGATGCAAAATTTCCCAAGAAGGCTTCAATCAATAACTATAGTAAATATATTTAAATACAACCATACAAATGTATAATTATTATGAAATCTTCCACATATTTAGCTCATTTTATTTCTACTGCTTTTTCCTTTTTAACATTTCAAAGATTCAGACCAAGTATCTTTCTTTCAAATCAACTATTCTCTTAGACATTTTATAATCCTTCCCAAATCAACCAGTTTACAACCTGTCCCAGAAAATACTCTTTCTAGAAATAAACTGTATTTCTTAATCCAGTATCTAATCCAAATACATTTTATGTCTAAACTAAAGTAGTATTTTCTTAATACTGTATTTTTAAGTGCTGTCAGTGGTACTAAAATCCCCAAGCTGATTATATTAGAGATCAAAAGAACTATGAACATTGCCCCAAGCACATCTAATTTCCAATCCACCTACTTGCATCATGAACTCTTTCAATGTTGAAGGCTCTACTATGTTGATTCAAACTTAGTTGCTGTTCATGAAGGTCCACAGGCACAGGGTTTATGCCAGTCCCTTCAAGGTACAGCCTGATTCGCTGCCTCCATAACCACCTTAGAAGAGTGAAGGAAAAGCAAATTATGTTAAAATAGAGTGAGTTAAACTAAGGATTAGACATTCTAATTTCTCTGAAGAAAAAATTCTGTATTAAAAAAGTACTTATTCTGATCAGGAACAAGACAAGTATGCCCACTCTCCCCACTTTTATTCAACATAGTTCTGGAGGTTCTAGCCATGGCAATCAGACAACACGAAGAAATAAAAGGCATCCAGATTGGTAAGGAAGAAGTCAAACTGTCCCTGTTTGCAGATGACATGATAGTGTACATAAAAAAACCCTAAATAATCCACTACAAAATTGCTAGATCTAATATCTGAATTCATCAAAGTTGCAGGATACAAAATTAATACACAGAAATCTGTTGCATTCCTATACACTAACGGTGAACTAGCAGAAAGAGAAATCAGGAAAACAATTCCATTCACAATCGCATCAAAAAGAATAAAATATCTAGGAATAAACCTAATGAAGGAAGTGAAAGACCTATACCCTGAAAACTACAAGACACTCTTAAGAGAAATTAAAGTGGACACTAATAAATGGAAATTCATCCCATGCTCTTGGCTAGGAAGAATTAATATTGTCAAAATGGCCATCCTGCCTAAAGCGATCTATAGATTCAATGCAATCCCTATCAAAATACCAACAGCATTCTTCAATGAACTAGAGCAAATAGTTCTAAAATTCATATGGAATGTCAAAAGACCCCAAATAGCCAAAGCTATCCTGAGAAGGAAGAATAAAGCAGGGGGAATTACGCTCCCTGACTTCAAGCTCTACTACAAAGCCACAGTAATCAAGCAATTTGGTACTGGCACAAGAACAGACCCATAGACCAGTGGAACAGAATAGAGAGCCCTGATATAAACCCAAGCATAAATGGTAAATTAATATACGATAAAGGAGCCATGGATATACAATGGGGAAATAACAGCCTCTTCAATAGCTGGTGTTGGCAAAACTAGACAGCTACATGTAAGAGAATGAAACTGGATTATTGTCTAACCCCATACACAAAAGTCAACTCAAAATGGATCAAAGACCTGAATGTAAGTCATGAAACAATAAAAACTCCTAGAAAAAAATATAGGCAAAAATCTCTTGGACATAAACATGGGCAACTTCTTCATGAACATATCTCCCCAGGCAAGGGAAACAAAAGCAAAAATGAATAAGTGGGACTATATCAAACTAAAAAGCTTCTATACAGCAAAGGACACCATCAGTAGAACAAAAAGACATCCTACAGTATGGGAAAATATATTCATAAATGACATCCGATAAGGGATTGACATCCAAAATATATAAAGAGCTCATGCACCTCAACAAACAAAAAGCAAATAAGCCAATTAAAAAATGGGCAGAGGAGTTGAACAGACACTTCTGAAAGAAGAAATTCAGATGGCCAGCAGGTACATGAAAAGATGCTCCACATCACTAATCATCAGAGAAATGCAAATTAAAACCACAATGAGAAATCACCTACACCTCTCAGGATGGCCACCATCCAAAACACAAATAACAACAAACGTTGGCAAGGATGTGGAGAAAGGGGAACCCTCCTACACTGCTGGTAGGAATGCAAATTAGTTCAACCATTGTGGAAAGCAGTATGGAGGTTCCTCAAAAAACTCAAAAGAGAAATACCATTTGACCCAGGAATTCCACTCCTAGGAATTTACCCTAAGAATGCAGCAGCTCAGTTTGAAAAAAACAGATGCACCCCTATGTTTATCACAGCACTATTTACAATAGCCAAGAAATGGAAGCAACCTAAGTGTCCATCAGTAGATGAATGGATAAAGAAGATGTGGTACATATGCACAATGGAATATTATTCAGCCATAAGAAGAAAACAAATCCTACCATTTGCAACAACATGGATGGAGCTAGAGGGTATTATGCTCAGTGAAATAGGCCAGGTCGAGAAAGACAAGTATCAAATGATTTCACTCATCTGTGGAGTATAAGAACAAAGGAAAAACTGAAGGAACAAACAGCAGCAGACTCACAGAACCTAAGAATGGACTAAGAGTTACCAAAGGGAAAGGGACTGGGGAGGATGGGTGGGAAGGGAGGGATAAGGGGGGAAAGGGGGCATTACGATTAGCACATGTAATACAGCGGTGGGGGACACAGGAAAGGCAGCATCTATAGAGAAGACAAGTAATGATTCTTTAGTATCTTACTCTGCTGATGGACAGTGACTGTAGTGGGGTATGTGGGGGGGACTTGATAATAGGGGGTCTATTAACCATAATGTTCAAGTGATTTTACATTAACGATACCCCCAAAAAAAGTAGTTATTCTATGAACAAAATTTTTAACAGAAACACTTGGAACCCAGAGTCCTGCTCAAAGACAAATGTAGATGTTTCTCTTTTCAATCATATTGGAAATATCTTATGTACTTGCACAAACTCTCCCAAATAACTTGAATTAAAGTTAAATTCTTTACCAAGTATCCATTAAGCCTAAGATACTGAGCTAGATATAGTTGTGTTTTGCCCATCAAAAAGTGTAACACATACAGAAAAGAAAAAAAAAACTCTGAAATTAAAATAATATTGTTTTAAGATTGCAGGATTAGAGAAAAATCTTTCCCTTAGAATTCTGTAGTGATGACTTTTTTATAATAAAAGGAAAAAAACCAATAACAAATATAACATTTAAGATTACACCTAATAACATTTTTGGTAAAAGTAAAGAAAAAAAGAAATCAGGTTTAAATTATTTCAAAAAAAAAACTGATGTATTAACAAAAAGCCAGCAAGATTGATTCTGCTAGATAAGTATACAACAGTATACTCCCACTTGGTAGCTATAAATTAGTCATACTAGAATCATTATTAATTAAATGATTCCAGAAGTCAAGACTTAATACAATTTACAAATACCCAGAAAAAAAGCTTTCTCACACTATAAAATCTAGTCCAAGTCAAGTTTAAAACAGTCCAACCTGGCTCTAATATAATGTGCCAACTTCATCTCAACTCCTCCCTCAACCCTTCTCTTTTCAGGACAGTCTGACCGCTGAACAAAAATTAAGTGAAAGAAATTTTAAAAAACAACCCCACTACTTACAAAACACTTAATATGTTAAGACTGAGATACTAAGAATCTCAGCATGTTTGGAGTAAATCCAAACCTCAGTCATTCTGGATGGGAGATGAGGATAAAAAATACAAAATCTCAAGAGTATCTGAGCATTCAATTTTAGCCAGCAGTTTTAACCGTCCTTCTCCCAAACTGCTAAGAATATGTAACAAGGTTAAGAAAGCAGACCCTCTATATCACTGAAGGAAAAAAAGCTCTAATTGCAATTACATTAAAAGCCAGGTGGTCTCTGTCAGGGTTTTTCTAGACAATTCCAGTGCACTGAGATAACAACTATGATGTGTTTGGGACTTAGCCAATGTATTACTTTATATGGCTACTACTGTAATTATGAACTAATCCAAACAGTTGCTAATTTGTTCTGTATAACAGCATTTTTACTGACACACATTTATTAAGATATTTATATAAAAACAGTAAGAAATTCCTACCTGAACTCACCACAATAGAACTTCTGTAGGGCTTCTGGGAAGGAATGTGTGTATCGAACAGGAAGACACAAATGACCCTCTGACCTTTATTTTAAAAGGGATTTGGAGTGGTATAAAGGGAAGAAGAAAAAACAATTCAAAAGGTGTCACTAAACTACAAAAATCAGGTAAGAAAACTTAAATTTCTATTATATACTTCATTTTTTTTTGCCACAAAATTTTCTGTACTTCCAAACAGGAACAAAAAAAGACCAAATAGAAATAGTTTATATCCAGCTTTCATGTCTTAATACACCATACTACTTAAGATTCCACATTACACCGCGAAACTAAAAATAATAGCAAATTTGCCACTGATTTAGATTACCCTGCAAAATTATTTAATAGCATAGTGATGTTTGCATCTTTCCTTTAAATTATTTAACTATTAACTTTGGGCAAGTCACTTTGCATCCCCTTCCTCATCTCTAAAAGGGTTATAAAACCACCAATCTCTAAAGGTTATTCTGAAGAATCAATTTATGTGAAAGTATTTTGAGCCATAAATCTCTTCTAAAATGTCATTTAAGATATTCTTAGTCATTAAAAGAGAACTCAGCTTAATCCAATGTAATCCTTTATTTATTCAAGAAATATGTAAGGATGAAGTCCTTGAAGGAGCTTCATTGGATGGACAGAAATGTTTTAAAAGTTGCAAATTACAACATTAAGATTGCCTATAAACTGCTAAAGGAAAATAAGAGACTAAGGTACCTAACAGGAGGAAAGGTGCCCAGATAGCTTAATCATCATTCAGAAAATGCTTTCAATCTTGAAGGAAAGGTTGAGAGTAGGCTTGGCAAAACAAACTTGACAATAACTGTAATTTAACTTATAAGTGTGAAGAGCACAGAAAAAGATCTGTACAAAGTCATGACTAGTCAGTAATTTCCTTATCTGAGAAGCTCAACACTGAGGTTAAGAACTTTAGAGAGGGCCTGTTTTTTAGTTTTTATATTCACTGCAATACTTTACACAGTGCTAAGTATATGAAAGGTATCCACAGTAATGACAGTAGACTATCTCCTGAGGTCAACTGCAGGTATAAAACAGTTCAGAGAGAAGAATCTCTCATGAGGTTATAGTAAGGTATCAGCTAGGACTGTAAGCACCTGGAGACTTGACTTGGCCTGGAGGAATCACTTTCAATGTGGTTCACGCATGTGGTGGGCAAACTGGAGGCAGCTGTTGGCAAGAGGCTTCACTTCCTCTCCAAGTAAGGCTCTACCATGCTGCTTGGGTCTCCTCACATCACGGTGGCTGACATACCCCAGAATAAGCAACCCAGGAGACCAATAAAGAAGCTGCAATACCATTTATGATGCAGCCCTGGAATACACACACTGTCATACCATAGTCTGTTGGTCACATAGGCCAGCCCTCACTGAATATAGAAGAGGGTACAGAATCACATAAAGCTGTCAATACTAGGAGGCTACCTTGGAGGCTGGCTACTACATGCCCTCCATCCCATTCTGATTATTAAATATTCAAATGTCATAATTATTTACCAGATTCAGCAGAATAAGTACAGAATACAGAAAAGACAAATTATATATTTAATCCAGATGGTCCATGTGAGTGAGTCATCTTAGAAGTGTATCCTCCAGCCCAAGTCAAACCTTCAGATGCCTGCAGCAACCTGCTGACATCTGCCTCTAACCTCAGAAGAAATCCCAAGCCAGAATCACCCAAAGCTGCTCAATTCCTGATATACAGAAACCATGAGAGGCAATAAGTGATTATTATTGTTTTCAGCCTGTAAATTCGGGGATGACTTGTTATGCAGCATTTAATAACTAATATAGAGGAGAAGAAACTTAAGTTGAACATTAACTTCTAGGCTTATTTAAGGATTGTGAAGCAAGACAGGTATAAGAAAAACCATTAAGCAATCTGAATTAGCAAACAAGCTAAGAGACTTACTACATTTCTGCCTGAAGGCAAGAAGAGAGACCAAAGGACTTCTAAAACCTGTTGTTCGAATAGAAATTAGAGAAGTAGCACTGCCTGTTTCCCAGTTTCAAAATCCCCACGTTATGAATATTAAGCTTTTTAAAGGAAAATTTCAACAAACTGTATAAAATATAATCACTAAAGTTAAGTAATCTCTTACTTTAATAATATAAAAATATGCCACTAAGAAAGCTCTAAAATACACATGCATCAACAGTGAAGGCAACCAAAAAGAATTCCTGAACCAAGGATCTCAATCACTTATGCTCAGGGAATATTCACTCAACTAGGTTGGAATCGAAACCCTGCTTACAAAGATCATTTAATTTGTCATTAATTTCAAATGTTTATTGCCTACTGACTATATATGTGACAGAGAAATTAAAACACAAAGTCCTATACTCAAGGAATTTATAGTCTAATGGAAGGGACAAATAATCAAGCAGAAAACATGAAGGGGTAAGTGCTCTGTGCAGAGAATTATGGTCAGAGGACAGGAGAGGGACCAGTCTTGAATGAACAACAACTACACAATTGAGTAAGGGGTGTAAGGGCACTCCAAACAAAAGCACATGAAAAGAACATGGGCCTTCCGAGGAACTCTTTTCACTTAACTCTTTCAATCCTGCCATCTTAAATATCAACAAAGCTCCTCACTAGAGCAAAACCCTCCACATGTGAGCCTCCAACCATGGTGTTAGCAGATGCTCACCCCATTACATGTGCAGTTCGGAACAGCCTTTAGGATGTGGGGTGGAAGAACTGGATGAAGATGCTCAAAGGCACAACCTTCCAATTATGATTACTGGGGACATAATGTACAATACGATGACTATGTTAATTAACACTGCTGTACAGTATATTTGAAGTTATTAAGAGAGTAGATACTAAGAGTTCTCATCACAAAGAAAAAAATGTTTTTTCCCTTTTTTATATCTACATGAGATGACAAATGTTAACTAAACTTACTATGGTAATCATTTCATAATATATGTATGTTAAGTCATTAGCTCTGCACACCTTAAACTTATACAGTACTGTATGTCAATTATATCTCAATAAAACTGGTGGGGGGGTGGCACGGAATACAACTCCAAAATAAAGAATAGCTTTAAGGAAGGACCCTAGTCTGTTCCTAGAGGGGCTTCAGTAATTTTTCTTTCAGCTGAACAATGTATAGAGCCTGTGAGTAAATGAGGATTTATGAAATTAGGAAAGCAGACAGGCAACAGATGGTGAAAAATCATATATACTGTGTTAAGGAATTGGCAATGTATCCTGAAGGTCATGGGGAAACCCTAAAAGATTTTAATTAAGGAGTGGATACAATCAGATGTGCACTTTGGAAAGAACATTCAAGCAAAGTGTAAAGGATGGGCTGGAAAGGGCAAGACTGGAGGCAACTGCAGTAATTTAAATAAACTCTAAGGCCTGAGCTATGTTTAACAGCAGTGAGGATGGCAAGAGATGGGACTCAAAGGCAGGATCCCTAGAACTTAGAACTCAGTCCTGAGACCAATTTGATGAGGGGGAAGGGGGACAGGACAGGTAGTCACAGCTTCAGCACAGGATATGATTCCATTCCTTAAGTGTGGTGAGGCAGGGGAAAGGAGAAGGGTTCATTTGCAGACATGTTACAATTTTAATGCCACATGCCACTGGATACACTGAAGTAGAGGAGAGTATGGCTCGAATAGCATGAGGAAAGGGAAAAAGTTAACAGGAGATAAGGACACAGGATAGTCAGGGGCCAGATAATGCAAAATCGTGTATGCCATAGTCCAGGTGACCAACCGTCCCAGTTTTCCTGGGGCATGCGACTATCAGTGCTAAAGCTGGGGAAGTTGCTGGCAAGTCAGAATAACAGGGTCCAGTCCTTGGGACTTCTCTGTCCCTCTGTTCCATATCATAATTTGCTGTCTAATGCCAACTATATGGATATGTATTTCTCATGCCTGAGCTAAAAACAAGAGCTACATCCTTCAAAACAATTACACAGAAGAGAACTCTACTGAAGGTAGAGATCAATTCTACATGTCTACATTTCACCTCTAAAATGTTTTTGGAACATGGTTCTAATGTTCATAATAGTCAGGAGCAATGGTGCTTCCACTTAAACAAACATCATGCACTACAGTAAACACCCTGTAGCAAAAAAAGCCCAACAATGTGACTATGGTGGAGGAAATACAGAACAGCATCCAAATTTTAAAATTTATCATAAACAGATATTATGCAAAGCAAAACATAAATGTATGTATAACACTCAAAAAAAAAAGTCAAACAAAATGATGTGTTTTCCCTTACCGTTCTGGATCAGTGTTTACTCCAATAACTGGTTTAAGTCTGTCTAAGACTTTACTTGCTGCCAGAAGCATAGTGCCATCACCTGAAGGATATAACCAGACTTAACTACGAAACCAATTTTTAACATCATTTTGAACATTAGTACTTTCAACAATCACACCCCCACCCCAACCTGCTGACTGCCACAGTCTACTCCACTTCCTTTCTATCCTATCCTTTCTCTCTCTCCCAGTCAGCTCCACGATTCCTCAACAAGGACAAGATTGACACTGTAGATCAGACGAGTCTTTGTTGTGGGGGGGCTGTCCTGCACTACAGGATGTTTGGCAGGATCCCTGGCCTGTACCCACTAGATGCCATTGGTGTCCTCCAGTTGGGAACCACTGTTCTAATCCTATTACTTCTATTAGTCAATCCTCTTTCCTTCTCCCCTAACATCAGTCCAAATTCAGAAATTATTGTAATGAGAATATATCCAACAAAGCAACCAACTTCAGATTTTCTTCTCTAACAGATGCTGTCATTTTAAAACTTTAGAAAATAACATTCATTTAATAATAAAACTTAGGTCTAAATATATTGGGGCCAGAAAAGGATGGAATTTACCTAATTCTCTTTAAACTCTTAAACAACCTCAACTTTTTTTAAGATTGGCGTAACTAAACCAAAATACAGTTACAACTAAACCTTTGAATCATATTTGAAGTTAAATGCACACCTTGAATATATACACACAAATATATGCCCAGAACCTCACAGTAACATCATTCACTACAAAAATGGAATATTACATTAAGCAGATCTTTTTAAAGCTGATTCTAAAAAATCCAAAAATTTTTCTTATAGTAGGACTTTGAAGGCTTCATTACAGCTAGATCACATGGTATTTGGAGATGTATTAAAGGGCATTTTCACATTTAAACATCTCTACCAATGCAAAACTATTACCTCCGGCAGCTATAACAGCATCTGCCCATCGAACAGTTTCTTCATCATATTCTCTCCTCTTTACCAGACGAACCTCAATTCCCTCATTCCTAAGATAAAAAAGTAAAGTTTATATAAAATTTCCACTAATAACATAAAGGAGTGTATTTTCTAAGAGGCAGATGCTTACAATGGAAATGTAAAATAAATACACATCTGTTTTGTAACTAAGTCAGGAAGCACATGAATAAACTGAAAGTTAATGACTATTCCAAATCTCTATGTGCTTTAAAAACATCTCTTATAGCCCCTGACAGAGAAATATTAACTGATTAGAACTTCATTTCATTTTCTCTACTCCTTCTGATGCTAAAATCATTAATGCAAAAATGGCTCAGGAAACCAATACATTGAAAGACAAGTTTTAAATATAAAACTGAATAGCTGTCATTTAAAAATCCAACAAATATCCACTCAGTGCCAGAAACAGACTAAAATACTTTCTAATTTGCACAGTCTCAACTCTGATTCTTATTTATCTCTTATTATCTGTTTTCCTATGACCTTATTCTTATTCTTTTATTCTTATACATAAACTTATTCACTGACTGCATTTAGTCCTGAATTAACTGAAGTTTCTATAATGATAATTTTTAGACATTCATATAATGAACATATAATCCAGTATTGTTTAAAAAATAAAACCATTATGTATATAGTTGAAGCCTGCTGTGTACAAAAGTAACTGTAGAATAGGCACTTCTCAGGCAGACCAAATGATTGAAAACCTGTGATATTTTCAAAGTACAATAAACATTCCTTAGAAACACTGTAAATCAGGTCCATTCACCATGATATAATTTTCTAAAAATGACTTTATAATGGCAATCTTTACTAAATTATTTAAGGATTAGCAGGTACTAAATAGAAAAATTGGAAGTCCTGAATACAAAAATCCACCCAAGAACGGATCCCATAGACTTACCGTAAACTATCTAGAATATGCTCCACATTTTTTGTGTGAATACGATGTCGTTCAAGCAGTCCACTGTAGCTAGAGCCTTTCAACGCAAGCTGTACCAAAATAAAACAAGTTATGTCTTATTAAATATTACATATTATAACATTTTTTAAAAGCCCTATATAAAATAGAATTTTTTTAAGGTACATGTTAATGACTCCCTGTGACACAAGTTTAAACAGAACTAGAAAGTCTAATTTCAGAAAATAGCGATTTGGTTTTAATACAAAATACGGCATTAAGGTTCCTGAATCATGTAGTCAACAGGATCTCAAAATCTGCATGTTTTACATCTTGAGTGTTTTATGTTTTAGAGAACTTTTTAACATATTGCATGGCTACTTGAAGACCAAAATAAATTAGTATTTTAGAAGGCAATCAAATGACCTTTGTTCTACTTTGATTTGCAGCTCTCCTTGTGTTCAGATTTATGAACTCTATTTGGAATTTACCCTACGCAATGCAAACAAAGGGCTTGTTAGCTCCCTGAGAATAGATAACTTTTAGATATAAAGACATATCCAAAAAGTATCTTTCCCAAGTGATTGGAGTGGCATTTTATAACATCACTATCTTAACATTAATATTCTCCTTAAGAATGTCTTCTAAATTACCCACAAAGTGAAATGTAGAGAGAAAAGTTTAAAAATATCCTCAATGAAAATCCATTTAATCAAGTAGGAAATATGTCCACTAGAGTGAATGCTAGAATTAAAAAGCATGTTATTTTCTTTCCTTCTCCAAATTCCCTTATACCTTGCCTCTTTTATGATACAAAATCAGGTTTTCAAGTACCTGTTTTCAAGTTTTTCAAGCACCTGTCCAAAACACAATCTTAAATACATTCTTTTGTTTTCAATCATTAATTACTGAATTATAAAGTAAACCAATTTTTAGACAATATTTTTAATATGTACTTTACTTTTTTTAAAAGGTTATAAAAATAACATGGTATATATATTACATAGTACAAAAAAATTAAAATTACATATAATCTTATTCCCCCATATAATTTGTATTAACATTTTGATACCTATATATCCAGTCTTTTCGTTTATAAATACTGGGTTAAACAGTTTTAAATGGTTTTTTCCTCAATCTATAATCTCAGTGTATGCTTCTCAGAAGAGCTGAGGATGCATTTGGCTATTTGAAAATTAACACATAGATGTTAACTCACAAACCAATGTCAAGAATATTTTGAAAGAATATTTGAAGAATATTTTGTTAAAGGAAAGCAGTGACCAAGGTAATAATTAGACAATCCTTCATTTATTTTAATCAACAAACATAAACCATGTTTGAAAAACTATTCTAAGAATAGAATTTTCTAATATAGATGAACATAACATTAGCATTCAGATTATTACTATGATTACCCAACCACACATTAATTAAACTGCTTTTATCACCTCTCAGTGAATATCACAATGCTTTTCTTCTGTACTCTCCCTGGGGATCTCTAGTGTCCAGGCTTTCTTTGAAAGAGAGCTGTATGCTGAAACCAATGACTCCCAATTGCTATCCTAACTCTGGCCTATCTTTAAGGCTCCAAGTGAATGCACCCAACTGTGTATTTGACATCTTTCTGTGAATTTCCAACAGATATCTCAAACTAACATGCTCAATATCAAACCCCTGATTTTCTAGCAGATTAGTTACCATATTATTTTTTACAATAATTACCTCTCATGAGCACATATCAGAAGTTGAACACTTTACACAGCTAGAAATTAAGCTCTAAAAATTAAATTTAGTCCATCATATATTTGAGTGCCTACTACTGTGCTCATTTAAACATTAATTGAGCTCAAATATATTAAATGGGGCACTGAAAACTGCTAAGGACAATGAAAACTAATTCAAATGTGCAATAAGGCTATCAGAACAACTTCATCAAATGTACTGCTTCCAAACTGCTAAAATAAAACAGAAGAGTAGCTGGCCTCAGACTTCAATTCCCTATCCTGATTTTTATTTATTTTTTTCCAATTTTTGGTTTGGACAATATAGAACATGTACCCAGAAATAAATAACATAAATCCTACTGTAATGGGTACTGTAAATTCTACTCTAGTGTTTCAGAAGCTTTTGTGCTTACTTCCTGAATCTCAGCAAAGTCGAGGAAATTAAAATTGCTCAGCAGTTTACTATCAGGAAACTCTGGTTTGAGATGGTGAATTTGCGTGGCAAATAATTTTGGAGAACAAAAAACTTCAAACGTCCTTGATTGCAGTAAGTTTTGCTAGCAACACTAAAATTCCAAGTCTAAATACCAAGTTCATTTAGCATCAAAATACTCAATATTGGAGCAGAAATGTCATTTCACAAATTCTTGTTTCAACTCAAATTTCTTCTTGTGAACTAATTTTCTAATAACTCATGCTCAATACATTTCTTTAGAGAATACAAATTCTTACACGAATTATTCTTTAAAAGACTTAGATGATTGGGCTAGTAAGCTTCATTAGCATGGACTAGCTAAACTAGGCAGATGAGATAAAATATTTTTTTTAATTACTTAATAAAAAGCATCAATTAGAAAGTATTAAATCACAGTGTAGCACAGAGAAGGCAAATAGTGAATCTGTGGCATCTTACTACACTGAAGGACAGTGACTGCATTGGGGTATGGGTGGGGACTTGATAATATGGGTAAATGTAGTAACCACATTGTTTTTTCATGTGAAACCTTCATAAGAGTGTATATCAACAATACCTTAATAAAAAAAATTTTTTAAAGAAAATATTAAATCACTATTCAACTGGCTGTCAATGGTTTTTAAAGTTTTCTTTTATATACAAAGGTTGTAAGAATTTCTAGCTACCCTTCTAAATATAACAAGGCTTCAAAGATTTAAAAACATTTTAATCAAACAAGAACACATGAATTCTTTGTTAAATGTCTTACAATTAAGAGATTATAGGTATTACTAAAATTTACAACACATTTTCAATTCTGCAATGCCACACGAGGCATTAGTAACAAAATCTTCAATATTTTTTTTCTAAAAATTTCTCTTAGTTCTTATCTACATTAAAAATTTTTTTAAGATTATTCACCCAGATATTTGGAAAAAGCAGTGTGATCTGAAAGATCAACAGACAGACACATTTCAATAGAAGCAATAGAGTTTCTCATACAAAATCTCCAAAAGCCAACAACACTTCTCCCCCAGCAGCTCTGATGTTCAATCACAACAGAATATGGAAGAAAAAAAGGAGGATTCTGAATGGACAGAAATTGACACACCTTAAAGTCACATATGATAGGTATGCTATTTTCTAAATGATCCAAACACTTTTATTAAAGTATCACAGATATTTTAACTTGATCAAACCTGAAATTTTTACCAATACAAATTTTTAAAACTTCTTTTATTTGTCAGTTGGGCAACTGTTTTGTACTCTATGTCATTTCCATTTAAGCTCAGTAAGGAAAGGAAATGGATCTTTTTAAATTTTACACATAACAAATGCACAAGCTTTTGTGACAATGACAATTTGGTATGTAAACTCAGGCATAATTTAAACACTCTTAAAAGCATACACACTTAATTAACTAAATGGCACAGTAAGTGTGGCTAAAAAATTGCCTTTAAGGATTACTAGCATCTAATTAACAGCTATAAAGTAAACTATTCACCTAGTATGATCAGGCCTAGTGCAGTGAACCCTAAATAGTTCCTCAGATAATTCCTCAGTCAATAACACTTCCAATTACTTTAAAAACTAAGTTACTTTAAAAACTTTACTTAGCTATCCATTCATTGAGCACCTGCTAAGTGCTGGGCATCCTACTAGGTTCTGTGGAATCAAAGGTGAGTAAAGTTTCCAAATGTGTGGAAGGTATCCCCTGTAATTCTTCCCTCTCACTCAATCTCCACAGCCAATCAGCCGTGATGTCCAATAACTATACCTATAAATTGTTTCTCCTTCTGTCCGTTACATTCATGCTGCCACTGCTTGAGTTCTGAACAAAATCAACTCTCATCTGGGCTTATGCAACAGCTTGCCTCTGGAATTTCTAAATTATTATTTTTTTAAAGCCTTTATTTCCCATTCCCCCAACCTAAAAACCATGACCAGAAGCTTGTTTTTATTCTCATCCCAGGATGGTGACGTCTCAGAAAAACTGACCCATTCACTTCCTGTGGGGAAAGAGTAGGGCTGAGCAGAGGTACAGCTAAAACAGATTGAAAATGACTGAGATAAAGCCAACCCCTTCACATGACAGCACCTCTACAAGGTCCAGCCCACCTGTCTAGCTTTGATATACTTAATTCTTGGGCAATGATTTTCAAGCTGCTCTTAAAATGGTGGTCACATCAATGTACTGGTAACAACCAATATTGTTATTAAAGAGAATAATAAACTTTACTACATGTAACAAGGCTAAACTGTTTAATGCTATCTTTTATTTCAAATATAAATATATATACTGAGTAATAATATAAAATTTTTCTGACTGGGGATTACAGTTAAATATATTTGAGTTCTCTTTCTTGGCAAAAAGGTAGACTGTCTTGCTAGTACTGTTCTCTCCCTTTCACATATAATTTCCTCCTTATTCCTTAATATTCATTCAAATATACTAAAATTAAAAGATACCATTTCACTCTCCTCACATTGGCAAAAATGTAAAAAATCTACCAAGTTAAGTGCTAATGTCAACAGGGGGAACCAGGGAGTCATTCAATACTTATGGAAAAATTATTTGTACTTCCAAATGCAGCTTTAATAGTATAAAAACTGGAACAACCTAATTATCCAAACAATGGAATACTATACAGCAGTTAAAATGAATTAACATATATCAACATAGGTGAGTTTCAAAACCAATAGTAAGGAAAGCAAATTTCTAAAGAACAGGCAAATAATCTAAAGAAAATTATATTATTGATATAACTTCTTAAAGAAACACAAAACAACATTATACTTTTTATGGACACAAGTTATATCAATAAATGTATAACATGCATGAGAAAGACATATATATATATATAACAACTTCAGGCTCATGGTCACCTCTGGGAAGACAGCGAGGAGAAAAGCTGGAAGGATAAGCCTTCGACTATAACATTTCTTTGAAAAATATCTAAGGCAAGTAAGGCAAACATTAGTATCTGTCAAGCCTAGGTAGTTGGATACCCAGGTGTCTAGCTTGAAACTTTTCTGTATGGTAGAAATTCATAACTGAAAATCTAAACTTTGAGGTGATCCCTAAAATGTCTATTTAAAAGTTGAAAACATTCAAAGGTTTTCTTTTTCCCCCTTTATCTCTGCCCTTCCTCCAATTTTTTTCTCCCTTCTTTGTATTCCCACAGACCACTTGTAAATAATTACTATACTGTATTTTCTCCACACATTTGGAAACTTTACTCATCTTTGATTCCACAGAACCTAGTAGGATGCCCAGCACTTAGCAGGTGCTCAATGAATGGATAGCTAAGTAAAGTTTTTAAAGTAACTTAAACAAATTAAGTCAGTCAACAAACTTCTTGAATGTTGGCAGTAGTGGCATTGTAAGGAAGTGTTTTTAAAGTAGTTCATTATTTTTATAATTACTTTCTCCTTTAAAAAAATACTTCTTAGAAAGGAGAAAATTCAAAACTCTAATTTCCTCTAAGAAACTGGCTTAAAAAAATGCTACATGAACAGTGTTAGATTCAACAAATCTTCAGTTACTTTAATGGTTTCTCTCAGTAAAGGAACCTACTTTGAATGACCAAAGCACTGCCATGTTACATAACTTAATAAATAACAGTGACCTTCACATAATGGTCATTATTGTATCTATAAAATTAGAACTAATTATGCTACTTTAAATTATATAAATTATAATTTGATCTTCCTAAAAATTATGCAAATAAGGAAAAGCAGTTATCACATCTATTTCAAAGACAGAGAGGTTATTTGCAAACTTATTTGCTCAGTTTACAAAGCTAATAGACTGGTGCCAGGTTCAAAACTCAGATTTCCTGTTCTTAATGCAGGATTTGTCCACCGCATAGTACTAACATTCCTACACTAACCATATATGTTACTCCTGCTTGAGAACTACAAATACTCATTAGACCACTAAGCCTCAATTATGATTAAGTTACAAAGGCCAAGAACTATTCTGTTCTTTATCATGTCCTAATTCTACCCATCTTCAGTAGGAAGAAGAGAGCCAATTGGCTGAACTCTCCTTGAATGCAAATGTTTTACACAAGTTGGTCTAATTTCCTGCACAATTTCCACATCTAGTGGTTTATTATAAATAAATATATATAAAATGAATTTTCCAAAGGCATGAAACAACTTGCTGATATTCTGAAACACACATTTCTGTTACATATTACAAAGATCAATGATAGTGAAATAACGTCAGCTTATACTTTACTAGCTGGCAAGATACTGATATGCATGGATAAACATTTTTCTTATTCAGAGCTTAATTCACATAATGAAAAATATAGAAGGGATCACAGTTAAGAAATTATGTTATTTACAACCTCATGGCTGGTCACACATTTGTAGTTTTTAAAACCTCCCCCTAGGTAATTGTGATACAGAGAAGGTTGAAAACCAGGGCTGTAAAGTTCATTGGTCAATGATTATGTTAATAGTGGAGTTTCAGCTACTGTAATATTTAATCATTTTACATCTTTATGAGTCTCCTCTTTAACTGAAAATATTTATGGAGGGAGTATACCTTAAGCCTCCATTTTCTAGGTTGTATTCCACAGAATTTTTAATGTTTTCTGCAAAAAAAAAATGCTCTGGTCAAATAAAAATGTTTTGCTTAGGCTCATGTTTCTCAAACATATTTAATCATGAAAAGTCTTTCAGGGAACCTATGATGGTAACCTCTACTTTCATAGCTAACATCTTCTGGAACATTGACAGATATAAATAAGGCCCTAGACTGGAAGCCTCCAGGAGAAAAGAACTAAAAATGATTTTTTAAAACATCAGAAACATTTCACCACCTTTTTTGGTGGGGATGGGAAGGCAGAAAGCATGATGAATAAGAAGCAGTCCTTGCCCTCAGGTTTGTGAAGAAAATCACACATTATACTCTAAGGTCGAAAGCTTAAAAACACAGGCATTGTGAAGATACAGTGAAGAAGACCAACACAC